>JBBMKF010000021.1:2445862-2461512 GCA_037834155.1 Curcuma caesia | reverse complement strand
CCTTGCCTTTGGCAAGAGGCTGTTTCCAGGATTTGAACCCGTGACCTCTAGGTCACATGGCAACAACCTTACCGTTGCGCCAAGGCTCCCCTTCAGGACAAACACAATAATAAGTTGAAAAGAAGAATTAGCAAATAAAGATGGTTCCTGCTAGAATTTGCTAAAAGACTCCTTTTACCAATCTTTTCAAAAATACTAACCCTCTGTCCAAACAATATCGTGCTTGCAGTTTCAGAATAATATTGTGCCGATGGACCAACTGTAACTATGAGAGAGGTCCGTGCAGAGCCTGCAGAACAAGAGAAAATTCAATTTACAGACCAAAAAGATGGATTAGAAGAAAAGAAGGAATGGGTGTTTCCCAAGACAAATCTGAATTTCAGAACAATGAATATTTGCTAGTTCCATTTTCTGTGAGCAGCACAAAAGGTAACATAGAGGCATGATTTGGTTCGTTACGAAACAATGCAAATCAAAAGCATAACTGTCCAAGTCAAAAGCCCAAATCAAATTCCACTGATGTCCAAAGCCATTCAATTCAAAATACTCTAGCCTGTCTATGATAAATACTCTTTTTGCCAAATTTGATTAACAGATGTAACCCATGTCTACTACTTTTTAGCATGGGAAGGATACCATTGCGTGTCAATTGGACAAGAAACCAAGACATCTATTAATAAACAGCTAAACCAAATTAAGGAGTTGTATAAATACACCTTCCACAAAAAAACAAAATATGCCTTATTTAATTGACTGAACACTTATATCAAGGGTACATTAGGTTCATGGTATGTGAAAACATCACCGAGAATGTAAAATGGAATATCATCATCATCCTAATTTGATTCAGTGACTTCAAAATTTCCAGGCATCTAGCAATGCCATTGTCAGTTTAAGCAATTAAATAATTTCTCATTCCACAAAAGGAAAAGATTTATCATAGTTGATTGGCTGATCACTTATCCCAAAGGTATATTTGGTTCATGGTACGTGAAAAATTCCATGAGAAAGTAATAAAGGGATGTCACATCATTCTATTTTGTTTGGTTCAGTAGCTTTCTTAAAACTCCCAAGCATCCAAGAAATATCAAGATGTAATTCTCACCAAGGAAATGACAATCTTAAGTTACCATCTAAAAGGGAATATTTTACCAAAAGGTGTTGATCAAAGTATACTTATGTAATGTAAAAAATAAAAAGATGAATATGATATAATGTGGTATATAATAATTAATACAATATTAACTCAAATAATTTTTCCAAAAAATCTGATGAGTGGCCTCTAATAGCTCATTACTTCCACACCCCTGAGACACTTAGCTGCAACAGGACACTTCTATGCTCATTCTAATATTGTTATGAAGACTTAAAATGCAATGGTATACCTTCTAGGCTTGCAACGACCCAAGCACACATCAAGATTTTGCTTAAACTTTCATTTATGAGTTACAAAATATGAGTGATCAATTTTTCCTTCCACATCAACCCTAGCAACAAATCTGGAGTACCCGCAGCCCTAGCAAAGTTGCATCTTGAGCCTGCTGTTGTCTGTTCCTCTCTACCCCTATTATTGGCTGCACAAGGACAGGGAAATTCCTTCGCCAAACAGAAAGATGTGGGAGGACAAGAAGAGCAAAGAACAACAGGAGACATGAGAAGGAAAGATTGACCCGCCCCAACAATGTCTGTGATTTTGCTGTGTGAACTTGTTCTGCTTACTGACTTGGGATTGAACCATGACACAGCGTAGATAAGACAATTGATGTTTAATGGCCCTCAGAAGTCGGTCAGCAGACGGCTCTGGCACAAGTCTAACACATCAATTGACTTAATTCTTTTTATTAGTGGTTGAATTCAAACAGAGATCCTTGAACAATACCATGTCAAGTTTGACTACATGATCACCAATGCCCAAAGATTAACCATTAGCAAAGACCAGAACCAATGCTTCTGCTGTTAGGAAAGAGCCAACTGCCTCTATATTTTCAGTAAATGGAGCAAAAAAAAAGGGGGATCTAGGGAGCTCGAAATCCTGAAGCTAAAAGTATAGTAGGACAAAACAATGAAAAACAGAAGCAAAAGGTGGAAAAGATTACCTCCAAATGAATCGCGAAGCAGCCTGGTGAGCTTGGAGTCTCTTGTTGGTATATAAGGACTGTTTTCAGCAAGTGCATTAATGCATTTTCCCAATGAAGTGAGTGAAAGATTAATGAACTTAGTCTCTTCAATCATGTGGCCTTCAATTCCTGTAACATTCAAGTGAAAAATGAAAAGTGTTGACATGTTAACCACCTACTACCATTATTGAAACCAAAAATTTGACTGAGATGATAGGCTAAATCTAAGACAAATATAACCTTTAAAATGTACATCAAATCATCAATGATATACCACTACTTATAATGTGTACAAAAATTTTCTCAACTTGGAAAGAAAATTCTAGTCTATAAGTCTTGGTTTAAAGTTTATCACTAAAAGCTTCAGGTGCTTTCTATTTTTTTTTCTGATCTACCTTTAATTATTTCCTGTATTTTACTTTCTTAATTCCTCTGTGTTTTTTTGTTAGTTATCTCTAGTTTGCACTACATTTTGAGATTTTGTTGATGTGGTATTGATATGTGCATGCGTGCAGGGACTTGGCAAAGTGCATATAGTGTTTGTGAATCAACGTCGTCAAATTATTGTGACAGTTGACTTGACACAATAAAGTTGGATGGATTGTGCTCAGTAGCTCAGAGGTTCGTAATGAGGCGGACTCAGAAGTGTTTGGCAAAGATGTCTTGCAGCATATTAAGGGACAAAAAATTCCTAGGGAGGTAGACTCCAGGACAAGGAGCATGGAGCAATTGAGATTGTTGATTCAATAGCCTGAGGGCTTGCAAGTGAGCTCATAATTGATTGACAAAGGATGACGTGGAGCAACCAAGGAGCTAGAAACTCCTACTAGCAAAGCATACTCTAAGGCAATGAACTCTAAGACAACATGATATGAGGTAGGCTCTATAAGTGAAAAGCAAGGGATGGAAGATTGGAGCAAACTAAAGGAATTTTGGAGCAAACTTAGAGGCCTTGGTGCATCCAAGAGAAAGAAGGTCTCAACAAGGTTGAAAATCTATAAACAATGTGCTATGTGAGATTACAAGTGAAATGTAATTTTTGAGTTCATGCTATTGGATAATTTGTATGGCTATGTAGGGGTCTAGATTACTTAGTGGCTTGTAGTTAGCCTTTAACCAAAGGGTATTTGGTTCCTAGTTGTAGTCAATGGTTAAGCTCGATCATGAGCTTTATGTAAGCTTACAAGGGTGTAAATTGAGTGAGGTCAGCATCATCTCCAAAAGATTCAAACGACCGGAGGTGAGTCTCAATCAATTGGAGTTTTCAATCAATTCAAGAGTTCACTGGCATAAGGGGTTTGGAGAATAAATATTTCTATTCAGGCTTGAGTCAATCGAAACTAAATCCATTAAAGTTAGATGTTTAAGTAGTCGACTAGATAGGAATTCTAGTCAACTCAACACAAATCCTAAGCAACTGCCCAGAGAGTTGTTAGTTGTTTAACAACTACTTTTACCCAATCAATCAACTAGGGTGTTCCTAAAAAAAAATGATAATCCCAGTAGCCACATCTCTGAGGGTGGTCGGCCCGGTCCCACGGAAGTAACTAGGGTAAGATCAAGTGTAGTAACTAGGGTGTTCCTAGTCAACTAGAGGTGAGCAAAATAGAATTGTTGCATTCTCTTATAAAAGTATTACAGGTTGTTTGGCATGTGAATGTGTGCACAAAAACACTTGTGTGTTGACTGCAATTCGTTGCTCATGTTGGAAAGACCCCAAGGGTTTACGATTTGAAGAGATGACTTTCTTCTACAAGCTCTTGGTACTTTCCTTCTAAGCTTTCCTTTACATTTCTTATTGAGAGGAGAGACTTGTAAGCCTTCCTAAGGTTTTGGAATTGTGAAGGGCTAGCTTTGCCTTTAATAAAGGAGGGGTTGTTAGTAGATTTGTGGGAATCATTCACTTGACAAATCGACAGGCTATGGAGTAGGAGCTAGGCTCTGAACCACGTAAAATCCAATGTGTTATTGCTAGCATTATTTTTATTTTGTATCTTGCAATCTTGACAAGATTAATCAAATGCACACAAGAGCACCTTCTGGTTATCTAACAAACTTGATTTTTTGTATATAACAAGAGTTAGATCATTATCTATTCACCCCTCCCCTTTAGCTAGTCAGAGCCATCATCACACCAATCCTACACATGTTTCAAATAGTTTGAATTTCTTGAATATTTAGTCTTGTTTTCAAGAAAGACCTTCTATTTCCATGAATCAATGGTAGAGGTTTTGATGCAAAAGTTGGGAAGTAATAACATCAATACAAGCTATAATGTAAAGAATTAATGCAACAAAGATGTGTGATTAAAATGATTTTGATTAGCCTTAGAACAATAGAAACAAACATAAAACGAATTATAACTGTAGAAGCATACCTGATTTGTCTATTCTTTCAGAGCCTGCAAGGTCAACAATCAACAACTTGCTTTTTAAAATGTGTGGCACATGGTGAGAAGCTAGATTGTCATTTGTTCCATCAGACAGGGATGAAACCTCATTTTCCTTTTTTCCGCCCAAAGATCTGTGGACATGAACCTAGATACATGACAAGAAGCAGAATACTTAAGCACAACTGTTTCTAATCGTATGTTAAAAGTAAAACTAAAATGTTCATTTTGGAAAGTATCAAGGATGAGTGAATCACAGCTCTACCCACCACTAACATTGCATGGCTTCGAGATGATTCAGTATTCAGCTTGGTATTAGCCGCATGCCGATTTGCTTCACCAGCTTGCAACAGCTCCAAAAAGTGATCAAGGTCATTTAACTGAACAACAGCAGAACCAGGCAAGGACACCTCCCCAGTTTTTGGATCCTCGACTATAGGGATATTGGTCTTTTCTGGTGATAGCAAATCTTGTACTGACTCCAGATATAACTAAGGAAAAAATATGAATACAATAAGAATACTCAAATTTGACAAAATCAGCTGTATCAACATGTAATCAGTGGTATTCTCTTTGAAATTCTTCATGGGTAAAGAAGCTCTGTCAGCTAGAACTAGTAAATCATTCAAAAATCTGGAGGCAATCACAAAACCAAAAATCATCAATAATTTATCCTATTCTAACCTACTATTTATCTTCTTAAAAATTAGATTAATGAAATATAATGTCAAGATAGAGAATGTTATAAATGAATTGGACATGATATGCAGAGTGTGACAATGTAGACAACTGTTATGTGGAAGCTATAGAGATGAGAAGGGAAACAAGAAAAGGAACCCAGGTACTATTGTACGAACCTGTAAATAAGAAATTGTCACAGTGTCTGAGCCAACTGTTGAATTTGCAAATATGCTTTCCAAAGCTCTAACCATAATACCACGTTCAGATGGGTCATCTTTACCAAGCCGTCCAACTGTGTAAGTTTTACCAGTACCTGTTTGGCCGTAAGCCATCACAGTCCCATTATACCCATCTAAAACACTCTGCAAAGGTATATCAAAATAGAGGATGCATTGAAGATACCATCCAAAAGAATAACAAAATTAAATAATCAAATTTTCAAGTTTGAGAAACAACCATATGATATGCGATTCTGTTACATCAACAACCATTCCTAGAAAGGCAATCAATTGTAGTTAAAAGAGTCAAGCTTACAACTATCTGCAAGAGAGAAAGCATCTTGTCCAACCAAGTGCGAATCGAAGAGCATTACAGCAACACATGCTTTAGAATTTTTAGTGTAGAAAATATATTGAGAGGCATGCTTCAAAATCACAAACATCAGTCAAAAGCTCCAAAACTGAGTTTTAATTGGACAAGGAGATAAGGGGAGAGAATGAAAATTTTCATCTATTCCCCTTTTCTTCAATTTCTTCTCAATCTCTCCTCCATCCAAAATTTGAAAAGTAGTGGCAGTGGTCAATAGTTAATGGTGCTCCATTGATGTCAACTACGGCCAACATTGGCTGGTAGCTTGCCATTGGTAGTCGATGATGGTTGACAATGAGGAATGGGTGTAATGATCGTTTTACCACTTCCTTCTTTCTCTCCTTCCAATCCATCCAATTTGGGTTGATTGAGTTCCGTTGAAAGGAGAGGACATGGGATCCTCATCAATTCCCTTCTCGCCAACAATCCACCCAAGTAAACATCCCTTTCTCTCCCCTTCCATTTTGGATCCCTTCGCTCCAAGTAAATATAGCCTTTAGCTTTCAATGTTGACCTAGTCAACCCATAAAGAATAGGATGGATCCATATAATTAAGGATTAATCATTGCCCACTGAGAACCTGGACACTATAGAATTTGATGAAATGTCTGTAGATTTTACTAAAGGGTGTATAACTGAACAACGAATCAGGATGATTCTAGGAGATAGTACATTAACCCGCATCTGGTATTCAGCATCAGGCATGGGAGAGGTAGTCAAGTAATGAATTATCAAAAATCAATTGCAAAGATAAATAAGCATAACACTTGTAGTCTTCATCAAGTTTGGTAAGATAAGTATTATGATATGTTAAAATTGGCCCTTGAATAGGTGTCATTAAATTTTACATTTAAAAATTCAAACAAGAAAAATTGAAAAAATATCTACTAGATGCAAAACATATACTGGGATCATATAGGTAGGTCAACAACACATAATGTTTTGCAACACTGAATGAAGCTAAAACAGCTCATGTTCGATGATTCAATGAGACACTATCAAAAGCTTGAGTACTAAGGAAAAAATATAAACTAGATGTGGTGAAAAATATCTGTAAATCAAACATTTTATAATATGCACTGATCAGTTTCAACAAATATGTTAGTACGGTACTCTATACAGATCCACAAAGATTCAAACATATATATTAAATATGCTGAAGTTTGACAATAGACCTGCTAAATATCTCATAGTGTGCAACAGAGTATTAAAATGCACATATGACTTACCTCCACAACAGGTTTAGCTACAGCTTCATAAACACGCCTTTGAGAAGCACTTTCAGTAAAAACTTCATCGAATTTATAGGACTCTGAACTCCAATTATTTTTTTTCAATTTCAATCGCTTCAACTGCAAGACAAATTAGGTTTGACAAAAAAAACTTTAATTTGACTAATAAGATAAAGGTACTGCTATTGGACCATGAAACAACAAACCTCTGGCTGTAGCTCCACACAGTCAGCAAAATCTGAGTTTAGTTCCTCTGTGTCCTTAGGTCTAACTCTAACTGCTACTCTTACTCTTACAGAATCTGTGCAAGGAAAGAGTAAATTGACATACAGCTGAATAGTTTACAGACTGGAACGAGAGAGCTGTTAGTGGAAATATGTATATCAGCAACTTAGCCATAAATAAGTACAAATATAATATTATTTAATTGGCAGCATCATGTACAATCCAGGATGATTTCCAATTTATCAATTAGGCTTTTCTATGGCAGTACTTCAAGAACAAAATGAACAGCTATAGTATGAGAAAAGTCAGGAATAATGATTTCCAACATCTTTGGTATTGTGTCTTCTATCTTGCTCATTTCATTTAATATTGTAGCAAGAGAAGATTTCTTGTACGAGGTTTTTACGCCTCTTGTGAAGGAAACTTTATAGTAGTTTTCAAGGATTGGTTCACCTAATGAATCAGTAAGCCATGGAGTAGAACAAGTGGCCTAAACCACATTAAGCATTCTTATAGCATTGTCATCTAATTTTTGTTGCTTTATTCTGACACTAGCAAATAGAAATAAGTTTCTTGATAATCTAATATTTGCATAAGCCTTGCACTTGCAAGGGAATAGACATTTTCAAGTTATCGGACATTCACCCCTCTCTAGCTATGTAATTCGATCCTACATCTCCGGCATCATGCTATTTTTCTGTTTCACTCGCAGTTTCTCCCAGTCTCTTCATCAAGTATGCTCCAGAAGAACAACTTTCATTTCACTTTTTAATTGAACATTCACAATCTCGACCTTTACTACTTTCATATATATACATTTGTATGTTATCTTATTAATGCACTCCTTATTCCAATGGAATTATTGTAACTCCATCTTAAGATCAAATTTTTACTAAACCAAAAGGCATAGAATACCATATTAAGAAGCAGCAAAAATGGAGAGTTCCAGAAGAACAGAACGAGTACCGTTGTCATCCTCAACGGAGACTCTGGAAGAGCGCTTGGCCGAGGACGCCCTAGGTCGCGCCGGAGGGTTCCCAGCGCCGGTGGCCTTCGAGGGAGGAACCTGGCGTTCGGTTCGAACCGATGCGCGGGAGTGACCATTGGACGCCATCGACTGCAGGAGGTGCAAGAACCCTAGAGGCTAGACACACCACGGTTCTCCCCTCGATGTTTTCTTGATCTTGAAGGAGCAGATTAGGTGAACAAGTTCCGATGGAAGGAGAAACGGCGTGGGCTATGACATTGTCGTCTTCTCGCGGGGGTTGAGGCCGGCACGACCTCTCATTTTCGTCGCGACCGCCACAACTCTGCCGCCCTCCCTCTGCCTTGCTTGCTTCCATGTTTTTTCTTCACTTTTCAAATTTTTATAGACTAAACTATAGATCCACTTTTCATACTAGTACTCGAACTTCCAGTATTTAAAATAATTTCCACCAATTGTATAAAATCTTTTCCAAATTTGATGTGATTTTGGATAGGAATAAGATCATGATTAATTTAGAGCATAATGATCTATCTGAGTTTAGTTTTTGAAACAGATCTAGTTTTTGAAAATAAAGTTTTCGAATATCAGGACGAAATATTGAAATAATGCTTCTGATTCCTGAGTCGAAACTAAATATCAAGCAACTGACGGAGCAGCGGTGACTCGACGGAGGGTTTCCTTTTCATCTCCGTCGCACGGCGATTCCTCCAAATTGGTTAGATTCGCAGCCGATGGAGCAAAGCATTGTTTCTTCCATGAAAAATCTGCAAGCTGCGCTTGTTTTTTCCCTCGCTCATCAGGTACGCCATCGATTTCCGTGCAAAATTGCTCGAGTGGACGATGGCTCTCGATTTAGGGTTTTCCGGCTTCTTCGGATTTCATGCGTTCGTGTGCGATGATGCGCGTCTCCATCGAAATTTCCATCTTGTTCGGATTTACGACTTCGCCTTGATTCTTGGCGTGGAATGCTTTAGAAATTTCAGATTCCTACTATCAAAAACAATGCTTCAGATTAAGGTTTACTGCTAACATGATTTAAGAACAGGTCATGATCTGAAATATGCTGCAGATTTACATTTTAGGATCTAAAATGAATCTAAAATGAATGATAAAAAGAGTTTTGACCAAACCAAAGGATGGAAGTTGTTAAACTACACTGATCCTGTAGGAAACCACTTCTTTTGAGTTTTGGATCTGATGATCGGAGACAATTTTATTCAGATACATGAACGCCTTGGATTTTTCTAATAGGAATCAGTTCTTGCCATTGTCATTATTTTTTGTTTGATTAAATTCTATCCTCTTTATATACTTGATGCCCTTCACAAAGAATGATTCAGTTCGTCATTCAAGAACTTATGATCATTCATAACCAAAATCACAAGAAACAATAAATAGAAATGACATTTAAATTTGGGTTACAATCTTTAATTTGACCTTTGGATCAAGGTTTAAAATCTTGACCTGTGTCGAGGTTTCAATCCCAGATTAAAACGATACGATTTCTATATCGTATCATGTCATGCTAATATAGTTTTTGTATTTTTTAAACTTTAAATATAAATGTATATTAATTTTATTAATATTTAATTATTAAATGTGTTTAATATGTCGAGATGTTGAATTTATATTCTAATATTTTCTCATATGCTTTATATGTTGAGGTTTAAATATATAAAATTTTATTTGAATTTTAAAATAAATTTTTGTATATTTTTATGGATAATTTTATTAGAATTTTAAGAAATATGTTTGATTATTTATTTAAGTTATGAGTTGATTAGATTCATTAAAAATAATAACATAATTAAGAGATAAATAAATAAATAATTATTAGGATTTAAATAAAAATATATAATTAATTAGATAATTTTATTAGGGTTTAATTAAGCCTCTTTAAATTATCCCAGTTAATTGAGTTAATCCAAAGTTTTTAATTAAAAAATCTAATTTTTCCCGACCCAGTGCATGACCTCGGCATGAATGCGAGGTCGCGCAATTCCTCCAACGCTGCTCGAGGGTTGCAGCGACGCCTCTAGGGTCGCGCAAGGCCTCCAGCACGGCTGTCGTGGTCGCGCCTCCACATAATGCCTCCTATGGCTGGGCCTAATGCTAGGTCATGCCAGTCGGCAAACAGAATGAAATATTTCGCCCGTTTTGACCGACTCGGCACGATATTTCAATCCCTGCTTTGGATAGATAAGGTACTACTTTTAACATCAAACATTTTTTTTGTCAGTAATATAGTTATCACATCTTCTTAAGCAAGATAGGATACAAAATGAAAAGTAGTTGAACCAGATGATATTCTGATAGAGGATATTAAATGGTTTACAAAGTTATTTATCTGATATTAAAAACGAAAAAATATCCTATCAATGGAGTAAGTATTTTAGTTCTTTTATATAAAAACAAAGAAGACGTACAAAATCATACAAATTATAGGGATATTAAATTAATGAGTCATATCATGAAATTAAAAAAAAGTAATAGAAAAAAAGACTAATGAAGGAGACAACGATAACCGAAAATAAATTTAGATTCATGGCTAGAAGATCGACAATAGAAGTTATATATATTTTCAGACAACTAATTAAAAAAGTATCGGAAACAAAAACAAGACTTGCCCATGGTATTTGTCAACCTAAAAAAAGTTTATGATAATGTCCTAAAAGAAATTATATAGAGAATTCTAAAAAAGAGAGATATTAATATATTGAAATAATTAAGAATATATATGAGGATGTAATAATAATAATGAAGACTTCATGCGAATTAATCAAAAGTTTTTTCATAAAGATAGGGTTATATCAAGAATCAGCTTTAAGTTTCTATCTTTTTGTATTAATCATAGACGAACTCACTGGATATATCCTAGATACGATACCATGGTACATGTTGTTTGCATATTATATTATTTTAGTAGATGAGACACATAAAAGAATAAATGTTAAACTGGAATCTTAATGAAAACGCTAGAAGTGAGATTTTAAACTTAATAGAGTAAAGACAAAATAAATACAATTTAAGTTTAGTCATATTAGACTTAATGAGACAATTATTAAGATAGAAGATGGCAATTTATCAGTAACTAAGAGTTTTAAGTATTTAAAATTATTTTTTGTAAAATGATGGAGGAATTAAGAGAGATGTCTTTCATAGAATACAAGTAGAATGGTTGAAATAAAGAAGAGCATCAGGTGTTATTTGCAATTGTAAAGTACTTATAAAATATAAAGGGAAGTTTTACATAACAACGGTTAGACCTGTTATGTTATATGGAGTTGAATATTAGACTATGACGCAAACACATGAGCAGAAGATAAGAATTGTAGAGATGAGAATATTAACGTAAATGTATGGACATACAAGGATAGACAAGATAAAAATGAGAATATTAGAGAGAAAATCAGGGTTGCACCTATCGAATGAAAATTCTGAGAGACACGATTAAGATGGTACGAAAATATACTTAGACGACCAATAAATGTTCTAGTTAAACGATGTAAACTATGACAAATATGCACATCAAACGAGGAAGAAAAAGATTAAAAAAAACTTGATTAGTAGCGATAAAATAAGATAAAAAATATTTAAATATAGATGATGATATAATAAAGGATAAAACCCTATGGTGTAGAAGGATCTATATAACCGACTCTACTAAGTGGGATAAAACTTAGTTGTTATAATGTAGTCATCACATCCGTTCCAATTGCATCAATATAGACTTTCACAAGTTACAACAATAGATTTTGAATGAATCTTCAATATTTTAATGGTATCTCACCTCAGTGCGCTTGAAAGTTGAATCTAAAAGAAAAAATTGCTAAGATGAGGTTCTTGACTGACAGCACAACAGAAACATTTCTTGTTTGCAGCCCAACCCTTGCACATTATTGGTTGTTGATGTATATCGAACAATCTTATCCTGGATCAAGACAATTCAAATAGACCAGATTTTATTCTTTTGAACAGGTTACAGGTAGAAAATGGGATGTTTCAGTTGGTAAGATCCCCACCTTTCTTGGCTTCCCTCATGTGCCCTTGCATCTCTCTATAGAACGTTGTACTGATACAATCTGCTTAAGGTGAAAGTTGGCCAAAAAATATCTACGGTTCAATAGTTCGTGTAATTTAGTGTCTTCTCATTTTTCTATGAGTTCTGGTTTATGGAACAGGATCTGTTGAACCTGTCAGGCAGCCATTTCAATTATCACTAAAGCCAATTCTGTTATAGGTCAATTTTAAATATACTAGATGAAAACTATATAAAAGAAAGATACATTGCAATGTTCAAACTTTTTGGTTGACTTGGTCTCTAAAAACCAAAATGTGATTGTTTTGCTTCTTCAATCATGTTCAGGGGCCGGATAGGTAAGGTCAAATGAGAATTCATGCAAGAAAATCAAGAACCTCTAGACAATATCACCTTCAAAGGAGGTTGGTTCAAAAAGAGGTTGAAGTCTCATGTAATATTACAAATACATGGGCAAATAATTTAGACACTACGAAGAAACAAGACGGTGTTTTGTCTTAAACTCGATTTCTAGATCATGCATGGTAAAACTAAGGGAAAATAATAAGCTAGGAAAAGGAAATTTCATAGTAGATTCTTAAGTGTCTTTGTTTGCATAATCAGATAATAAATGTCAAATTTGAACATCTTTCCACCCGAATCGAAGAACCAGGTATATATATCGCTTAGAAGGTTTCCAGAGCAAATGGAGACACACAATTGAACACTGATTCAAAACCAAACCAAGGTTCTGGTTTGATGAAAAGTGTTTGTTTCTCTACTTAATCTGTTTCATGTGAGACGAAAGTTATGCCATTATGGTTTTATTATTAGTTTGATAACTCAACACTGAGACAACTCACGCGCTTGTAAATTATAGAAAATGACAAAGCTTAGCTTAGATGATCATTGCATAAAGTTTATCATGACAGTGATTGCTTTGAATATAACTCGTTTGCTATTGTTGACTAAATGTGACGGCAGGCAACGGTAGAGGCGTACCTCGTATCCTACATGCATGAACTGGCTACAGGCAACGGTAAAGACCAAAAAAAATAAAGGTGATCATATCTCTCCTTGCAATACGTGGAGGTTTTGGATTTGACAAAAATTCTGTGTTTTGTTAAACCATCCGCATCAGAAGTTTAAGATCATTTTGATGATAGCAAAATACAAATGCATGCTAAGGTTTACAGACCTGTGATTTTGTACCTTTCTTTAATATAATATAACTGCATTAAAAAGGAATGTTCTACACGAAAACTTAGCATGCCTAACATTCATTATGGCCGACAGTTCCTGCATTTGATATTTATATTTCTGCTGCCTACTTCATCCTTCATCCTTGATCGCATCACGGAAACTTGAAACGTGATATTGCAACTAAAATATTGTTGATTACAGCAGAACCAATGAATAGCTTCAAAGAACAAAAAAAATGGTATTCGCAGGTGGAAGAATGAATTCTCACCTTCCTAATTGTTTGCAAAAGCATGCAAACGTATCAATACTATAGGCTTGTAGCTTTTGTTGTCGTCATCATTCTTTTGCAGTACGTTTGTTTCAAAAGATCAAGTAATTGTAGTTGTTTGTGTCAGAATGGAACTGAAGTGCAGATTAGTGCAGTAATTATGTTGTTCATATCATATTTTAAAAAGCTTCATTTTTACAGTTAAAATAGATGAGAGAAGTTGCATCAGGGGAAGCAAAGATTTCGAGTCTCATTATTATTCATTCTGCGGCCTCATTGCTGAAAGAAGGAAGGAAGCAAGGAAGAGGTTTCCCTCAGTAAAAAACAGAGGAGGTAGTTCCTTGAACTCGTGACGGATTGGCAGCAACCTCTGACGTCCACAAAAGCTCCTCCAGGTACTCTTTCCCCAGGTCCTCGAATTCCACCACGCTGCTGTTGCTATTGCTGCTGTTGTTGCTGTTGCTGCGGCTCAACTCCTTTTTCGCCTTCTTGATCATCGACCTCCGCCGACTGGAGTGGCGGCGCTTGAGCGCCACCACCGGCGACACCTCCTCCTCCTCCTCCGGGCGGTCCATGCCGAGCAGAGATTCGCGGACTTGCTCCACGGGGAAATTGAGCACGGCGGTGGCGCCCCGCATCGCGAAAGCCGCCTGGTCGTAGGCCATCGCCGCGGCCTCCGCGCTGTCAAAAGTCCCCAGCCACACCCGGATCCCGTGGCGCGTCGAGTCCCTGATCTCCGCCGCGAACTTCCCCCACGGCCGCTTCCGCACGCCCCGGTAAGCCTTCTCCTTCGCTTCTGCTTCCACCGGCGCCGACGCCTCCGCGGTCTTGTCGAGCGAAGAAGAGTCTACCTCCTCTTCCTTGCGGCTCAGTAGACTCTGCTCGCTCGCCTCGCCAGACGCCTCGGCGAGCATTCCGAGCAACAGCATCTCGTCGGAGTCGTTCATGTTGAAGGGCAGAGGGACGTCCGGGTAGAAAAGCCCGACGGTGAGGGTGGGAAAGGGCGAGACCTCGCCGGAGGCGGTGAGTGATTCCGGCGAGTTTTGGCGGAGGGAGTCGAAGTAGGAACACTCCATGAATGCTCTGCTCTAGTCCTGCCGGAGCGACCTCGGACTCTTAATTAAACAAGTCTCAAAGCTGGCGCCGTTTTATACCGGAAACAAACGGCGGCGCAGGGATGGATAGGCTTCGGGGGCCCACACTGCCAGTGGAGGGTTGGATACGCTTCTTCGGGGGCCACACTGCCAGTGGAGGGTTGGATAGGCTTCTTCGGGGGCCACACTCCAGGCAGTGTGGCCCACACTGCCTGGAGGGTTGGATAGGCTTCTTCGGGGGCCACACTGCGTGGTGGGCCAGAGGGTCACGTGATTATTCTCCGTCGGACCGGGGCGGATCGAATTTTACTTAGAGGAGCTCCGTTTTACTTAAAGGAGCTCCCAATAACTAAAGACGCTGACGCATCCGATGAGGTTTGCAGCGTTGGATGGTTGTAACTAGGGAGAGTTCTAGTCCTGATCAAACGAGGTTGGACGCCGAAGAGTATCGCGAGGTCATCAAACATTGTCGCATGTAGTCGAAAGTCTAATGTAGCCGACCGCAAGTAAGAGGTTTGGATGTGAGGCAAATGAAGTCGAACTTGAATATTTGACGAGTAAGTGGCAAGATGATAGGTTTAGGTTCGTAACCCGACAGTTGTACGTTGGAGATTGACCCGCTGAAATCAAAAGGCACACGTAAGTGTTTTCTCTGTAATCTAATCTGTCGAAATCTAGAGGTGTGGTTGTCCAACTGTATTGATTTGGCACGAGGAGTCCAAATGCAGATGAATGCTTTGTTTTATAGATCAATTATTTTAGTGTACTTCTTGATGTGATCCAACTTTGATTTATTCGGTTGGGGGAAAAAATGACTCGATTAATCAAATTAGAGTCGGTTAATGGT
>JBBMKF010000021.1:2373334-2402083 GCA_037834155.1 Curcuma caesia | reverse complement strand
GGAATTATATTTATTAATTTAATGAATTATTTTATTGAAATAATTATTTTAATAAATTATTTTATTAAAATATATATTAATTTATTTTAAATTTTAAAAGATAAAATTGAAAAATTATAATTATTAATTTAATAAATTATTTTATTAAAATAAAATTATCAAGTTATATTTATTAATTTAATAAATTATTTTATTAAAATAATTGAGTGATGAGGAGGTGTGTGGCACTGTAGCCGCCTTTTTTTATTTTCTATTTTTCAATCACAGTTTTCATTCTATATAGAAAATGATATTTTATCATTTTTTTATTTTCTTAGAAAATGACTTCTTATTTTCTAGAAAATGAAATTGAAAAACATAAAGCAAACAGTAACTTCTAAAAAATAAGAAATGAAAACGAAAAATGATCAAACCAAATGCCCCCTAAATATTTTATTTTCCCTTCTTCTTTTCTTCTATTAACGAACCTTCTCTCACCACATTTAAACATAGCATAAGGTATGGATTGAAGAATGAAGTGCAACCCTCGGGGTCCCGACAGACACCTTCTCAATTTACTCACCCTCAAATTCAAACTTATAAAATTTTGTACTATTGTTCATGAATAATTCGCAAATCAAATTCAAATCGAACTCAGATTATTTTTACATAATTTAATTTAAATATACTAAATTAAAATGTGTATAATTTAAATTGAATTTAAATATAAATTATTTTAAATTATAATTTGATTTCATTCAAATTAAAATTCAAACCATTCGAATTGAATTGGAACTCAAATTTTATTTCGAATTAAGATCGTGTCAAAATTATTTATATTTTAAATTTTAAATTAAATTTAAATATCATATATATGTATATATATATATATATATTTTGAAAAAGGTACATATTGTATAAATATACTTTGAGAGTTAAATACTCTCAAAGTAGAATCACAGCATACAAGTCTATCTTAGAGCTTGGACCCCTACATTTGAGGTAAGTCCTCCTACGCGCATCAACATCAAAACACATCATTTGAGCACAAGTCACCCAATGTAACACATTGAATCACTTACATACTTTCAACACTGAATTTTTCAAGACATCGACACCCAACAAGTAACGCATTCAACAAAATTATAAAAATTAGAACATGTGTATTTGAATCTTCCGAAGCATCATTTCCTCGTTTGGTGTCTTCCCCTCATAGCAAGACTTGTTATGAACCTCCTAAAGCACATAAATCATGCTTGAGATGCCAAGATATCGAGCCTTTGTCTTGCGGTTGGCATTTTTGTAATGTTGTCCAAAAATCTGAAATAGCTCATTTAACGTTGAAAAATCATGTTGAATATCTAACTATTGCTTTACTTTGTCACAAAGAGCCGTAGTGGTGGGGTACTCAAAGAATAAGTGGTCATTGGACTCCTCTTGTTGGTGACATAGTACACATTCCTTATTCTCCTCATAAAGCATTCAATCCGCTGTTCGTAATTTGGCATGTGCTAGCAACCATAATATGAAACGATGCTTTGGTAATATTTCCACCCTCCAAACAGATGACTCCCAAACCACCGAAGGTCCTCTTGGCTTGAAGAAATCATATGCATTTTTAACCCCTTTCTTCCCTTCGGCAAACCACTCTATCATCTTCATGTTTGCCTCCCCAACTCCATTCATTTCATCCAAGATTTTGCTCTGGATATCCACAAGCCACTTGATGAGTGGTGAGTCGGAGGCTTTAACTTCCCATTGCCAAAATTCAACCTCTTTGATGTAATGATGATGCACCCATCTTACCCACAATGAATCTGTCTTGGATTGAATCTTCCATAAGGTCTTACTTAGTAAAGCTTCATTCCATGCACTAAGATCTCGAATACCATACCCCCCTTCATTTTTTGATAGACATAAGGAAGCCCAAGATATAGGAGGGTATTTAGAAGATCATACGAACCTTCTACAAATAGTTTGAATCTTGTCAATAACTCCAATGGGGATAGGGAGAATAGATAACCAATAACATTCTATCTTTTGTAATATCGTTTTTACTAATTCCAATCGTTCGACATATGAAAGAGTGTGTTTAGGCCATGCATTTATCTTACTTGTGATTGCCTCAAGCAATGGACCATAGTTAGTAATCCTCAACTTCTCCATCGCTAGTGGAATACCCAAATATCGGAATGGAAACTTCTTTTTTGAAACCCAATGAGGTTAAATAACTGGTTCTTCACTCTATTATCCACACCAACAATATATATATATGAAATTTCAATGGATTTGCCCTCAGCCCCGCTTCTTTTCCAAACATATCTAAACAGTCTGCTATATGCTTGATTGAGGTCTCATCTGCCCGAGCAAAGAACATGAGATCGTCGGCATAAGCAAGGTGCGTTATGCCAACCTCTTTGCACATGGGATGATGGTGAAATAATGACAGCGAGGAGATGACCTACATTCTTCTAGATAGCACCTCAATACATAATCCAAAAAGTAAAGGGGATAAAGGATCACCTTACCTCAACCCGCGTCTCCCACTAAAGAACCCATAGATGCCACCATTGAGGGAGATCGAGTACGAAGCCGTAGTTACACCTTCCCTAATCCAAAATTCATATATATTTTTGAGGCAAGAGTGAAGTCCATCGGGGGTTTTGAGGCCAATTCATTATTTTAGGATGTCAAAATGAAAAATCTGCTCCATTACGTTTCGAGAAGCAACAGATACTTAATTTGTAGGGGTGTAATTAGAAAAAGGACAACTGAGTGCCACAAAAGGCGTGCCTGCGGGAACCAAGCGTGCCTCGCCTCGCATGGCTTTCATGCCTCCGGCATTGCCACCATCCATGCCATCCACGCTGCACACGTGTCCTCCATCTAGCCGTCAGGCCTCGTTCCCCTCGGCTCATGCGATGGCGTCCGTGCCAATCATAAACCCAAACACGCGGCCACACACGAGCGAAACCCTAGCCTCCCCGATCCCGCTTCCCTACGCCGCTTCCCCTGTCTCCGGCCGCCGTCGGCGCACCCGACGTCCGCCTGTTCCATCCGTGGCCTGGGCAGGGAGAGATCTCTGGTGGATCGCGCTTCCTACGAAACCGGTGGTTGGAGATCGCCGGTGGCGACTCGAAGCCTCCGCGCCGGAATCTGGTCTCATCCAAAAAAAGGGCAGGAGTGGAGGGAAACCAGCAGAGGGATCTGGTGGCGGAGAGCGAGCTCCCATGCTTTCTATTCATCTCCTACTCGCCAATTCAATGAATCGAGAAAAGGATCGCCTTTTTTTTCCAGCCAAATCTCACTTCTTTTGCTTGATTAGCTAAGATCTAGCCATGGAAGCCCGTTGGAGAGTTCAAACCCAAGTTCGGGAGATTTTGGATAGTTAGTTTAGAGTTAATTTTCTTGAGATCGTTGTATCGACGTGGTTGTGTTTCTGAAGTTGGATCCAAAGAAAACGCAAAAGATATCATTTGGTAGTTTTCTGGAACTCAGGAAAAGCGGAACTTTATTCACAGATGGCGCATGAGATGGAAAAATTGGTAGGGACGAGCGAGGAGGAGGACGACGAAGAAGAGGGGATGGAGCTGGACGTCAAGGAAGAAGAAGACCAGGATGAGGATGGGAGGATCCGCGCTATGGTGGCCGAGGAGGTGGATATGGGCACCGGCGGGCGATACTTCCTTCTACCTCCTGAACTGCCGCCGGACGCAGGGGACCGGTCCGACACTCCCACACCATCGTCCGCGTCTGGGTCTCGGAGGAGCCGGCCAGCGGAGGAGAAAGAGCGGACGAAGTTACGCGAGCGGCACCGTCGCGCCATCACAGGAAGGATCCTATCCGGCCTCCGTCGCCACGGCAACTACAACCTCCGAGTTCGCGCCGACATCAACGAGGTCATCGCGGCCCTGGCGCGCGAGGCTGGGTGGATCGTTCTCCCGGACGGCACCACGTTGCCACCCTCCCAGGTCCTCGCCTTTCCTCTCCTTTCTTTAGTATTTTGCTTTCGTCCTTTTCCCTTCCTTTTCTCCCTATTCCAAAGTAAACCGACCAATAGAGAGAATTCCCGGTCTGGCTCTTTCCTATTGGTGGCTTTGGACCTTTCGCATTTCTAGTAGAGGTCTCCACTCTACCAGGGCGGATCCCTCATTCAATGTTCAATAGCCTGAAACATCCTCCAAAACTCTGAGATTATTGACCCTTGATCAACAAACAGTGAGGATCAAGTGCTAAAATGGAAATGCCTTGTTTTCACGAGAAAAAAATTTAATCTTTGCGGTATGGAGATTGTCTGACATGGATTCTACATATGGGCTGGCCCGTCATGCAGGCTGCTAGGCCCGTCTCAGCGGTTGCCTCCGCCTCCGCCACCCCGACTACGCCCACCTCCACCCAGCCGCCGCTGTCTCCCTCGCTGCCCTTCCGGGGCATCTCCCCTGTCGGCGCCCTCCGAACGTTGGACCACCCCTCTGGCCGTCTCAAGGGCGTCTTCACTCCTTCTATCTCCACAGTGGATGGACGCTGCGGAACTAGTGTTGCCGTGCCGGCCGGAGCTAACCGTGCCAGAGAGAAACTCACCGATAGCTACCCGCTTATCGGTGGCAGCACCAACTCCGGTGACGATAAGCAGGTAGTTATATTGGTTCTTGGCGCCGTCGTTGGCTTCCGCATTTTGTAACTGCTATCGATTACTCCGCTGATTGTAGTATCTGGAATGTAGTCGATTGATGTAAAAGCCAGGATGCCGGAGCGGGATTTCTCAGGCACCTCTTATATTCCTGTTTACGTCCTCCTCCCTGTATGCTTCTTGCTTTTTCTTGGTTTTGTAATTTTAGTTTTTGTCTGGTTAATGACGATAATTTACCTTTATTTTTGTGAGTGTGCTATGATAGCTCGGTGTGATTAACAAATACTGTGAAGTTGTTGATCCGGACTGTCTAATCGAGCAGTTGAAGAACTTGAAATCGATAGGGATTGATGGCGTGATGGTTGACTGCTGGTGGGGGATAGTTGAGCCACACGTCCCACAGCAGTACAATTGGAAAGGTTACATGCACCTCTTCGAGATTGTGAGAGATCTGAAGCTTAAGTTAAAGGTGTCTTTTTTTCTTTTTATTGCATTACCATTGATTACATATAACCACTTAGACATTCGAGTATTCCATTCATTCCTATGATTGCTAATCATACTTCGTTCCATCTTTTGATCCCATGTGAAAAGTTACATGTTCAAGCAAAAAATTCCATAAAAAAATTACATGCTTGCATGGATGAAAACATTTAAAAATTTATCATATGAAATTTATAATTTATTCGACTTGCTTTACTGACATGTCCTTTAAATGTGGGGGAAGGAGTACATGCTGTTTGTTACCTGAAATGGTACATTGTCTCTAGTATTGAGTTTTATGTACAATGTTTTGATAGGTTTCGTCTCTTCCTCATTATGGTCTGGGTACAGATTTGTGTGGTATGATATTACTGGGATTTCCACATCAAACCCCGAATGCAACAATACAGATTTATTGTTAGTATTGTTAGTTTAGTGAAAATCAGTTTTATGAATGTGATTAATTTGGAGCTTCACGAGTGCTTCTCATTTACAATTGTGTCTGGCTTCTATTTCCCATTTCCACAGTTGCTCATGTAGAACCCTAATATTACCTGATTTGTGGTTGTCTGATAACTGATTTTCCCCCTACCTTTTAAGGTTGTCATGTCATTTCACGAATGTGGAGGTAATATTGGCGACGATTTGTGTATTCCTCTACCTCAATGGGTAGAAGAGATTGGCAGATGCAATCCAAATATTTATTTTACTGACTCAGAAGGGAGGTGCATCCCAGAATGTCTTTCCTGGGGCGTCAACAAAGAGAGAGTCTTACTTGCTCGAACTGCATTGGAGGTAGTCATCTTTAGTATGGACGTCACTTCTGTTATTTGTCTCTTATTCATTCAGGACAATATCCACTACCTAAAGTTGTTTACCATTCCCAACGGTCAACATTGTCTGCTTCTGTTCTTGTGAGCTTATCCAGAATTCTATCAATTTGAAAAACAAAGTAGATTATTTGTGTTGATTTGTCCAGGGAATTCCGTTTCATCACATTAGCTTTATTGTTCTTTTTCGTCATCAAACAGATGGTATATTTGTCCTTGTGCATTGTATTGTAGAAATCTTGTTTGATATTTGTATCAAATTGAGATGGTGCAATTACTAACAAATCTTAATTTTTAGCATGATAAAAATTTGAGAAAAAATCATTAATCAAAGTGGATTTTGATGTTTAATGAACTATATAGGACATTGATCTCAGATTCATTCACCTGACTATTTATAACAGTTCATGAGAACTAAATGTGGGAATAGTGATTTCACAAGCATATATTGATTCTGTCGTTATCTTTTCAGATGCAGGTAATTTATTATCACAATACATGGTTGATCTTTGGATAATAATCTTACTGTTTTATTCTATTAAACTTTTGCAGGTCTATTTTGATTTCATGAGAAGCTTCAGGGTAGAATTTGATCATTTCTTTGAGGATGGTACAATATGTGAGATTCAGATTGGCTTAGGCCCCAATGGAGAGCTGCGTTACCCATCTTTTCCTCTACGGCATGGATGGAGATATCCTGGCATTGGAGAATTTCAGGTGGGCTCTATCTCTATTTTCTTCTCCTTGGAGGTGAAAATTAAATTATATTTCTTCATAGCTGCAAGTACCTTTAAGAATTTTTTTCTTTGCACATTGCTAGTTTTACTTTCTCATCAACACAATTTTGCTATTACTCCTAGATAGCTATTTATGTTGTTATAACCTGTTTCATTTTTTATGTATTTTTCAGCAACAGAACTTTACTAATTGCTGTCGTCTTTTCGAAGTGTTATGATTTGTTTTTGCAGAAACATTTAAAAAAAACTGCAGATGCAAGGGGTCATTCTGTCTGGGCCAGAGGACCTAATAATGTTGGTTCTTACAACTCTCAGCCTCATGAAACTGGATTCTTCAGTGATGGAGGAGAATATAATAGTCCATATGGTAGATTCTTTCTTGGTTGGTATTCACAAGTCTTGGTGGAACATTGCGATAATGTATTGTTTCTCGCTAGATTGGTCTTTGATAACTCCCCGATTGCTGTCAAGGTCAGTTTTGAAGTATCACTCATATTCAAGTAACTTAACCTGATATTTGTGTAAGTGGACTAGTGTTGAGAAAATTGATGATAATTAAACCCTTAATTATTTCCTAGGATTTGTAATTTAAATAATATACAGCTACAAGTTCATTCGTGAGTTAATGTTTTTAACCATCCGATAAAACTTGTTCATTTGAATGTCTTATATCCTTGTGTATGTAATATATGCTGCACCAATGCAAAAATGTGCACACCATAAATCTCTTAAAGTCTAATGAGAACTACATTCCTGACGTTCCTGGTTGTATTTGCATTTTCTTTCTCTCTAGTTTCAGGATTAACCTTCTCTGCAGTTCATTAATCTAACTATTCCACTTTGCTACTGAGGCAGATAGCTGGTATCCACTGGTGGTATAAAACAGCTAGCCATGCTGCTGAGTTGACTGCTGGATTTTATAACCCATGCAACCGTGATGGTTATGCTCCAATAGCATCAATTCTTAAGAAGCATGGTGCATCTTTGAACTTCACCTGTAGTGAATTGTGCATTTCAGAACAGTTTGAAGATTTCCCAGAGGCAATGGTAGATCCGGAAGGTTTAACCTGGCAGGTAGAAACTCCCTCATAGCTACTCATGATTTTTTTTTTCCCTTCCACCAGCGGCAGGTTTTAATTTTCCTTGTCTATTTATGTCAGACAGTGATCCCTATGACCAACCTCACCTATAGTAGTTCGATTCTAAAGAAAAATACGTGCAATGTCCTGGCATTGTTAGCAACAAATGTCCGTTGTGTAGATGTTTCATTTAATGAAATGTGCTCTGCTAGTGTCATGATCACCTCATATATGCTTCAATACCTAAAATATATAGTAGTTGGGTTAGTTGAAATGCATAGGTATGCTTTTTCAGTTTATTGATCTGCTAGTCATTCTCCAAGCCTTCAATTCTTTTATTACTTAACACCTCATAATTTGTGTGTTCTAGACTTCTAGCTCTTGTAATCTAATTAACATCCACTTGTAAAAAAAACACACTTGTGATCTATCAGGCAGATGCTCACAAATCATCATAAACAATTAGACAGAGGCATATACCAATTTATTCTAGTTACCAAGGTCATCTACCTCATCAATTAGACAGAAGCATATACCACTTTGGTAACTTGACATATGTATTATTTTTGGCTACTATCTTTTAGCCAAAAGTTGCTAAATGATCGCATATCTGAGGCTAGGAAAAATGCTCTTCAACTGTGCCTGTGAACTGTAAAAGTTACGATGAACAGAAGTTAATCTCTTGCATGATTACACCTGAAGCTAGAATGTTTTATTGTACTCAAACTTCAAGTGCTTACATGCATAATTGCTAATTTTTCTGTATTACTCACATTGGCTTGTCAAAAAAATGTTGATATTATCAGGTACTGAATGCTGCATGGGATGCTGGTATACCTGTGTCTTGTGAAAATGTTCTCCCCTGCTACGACAGAGATAGCTACAATAAGATATTGGACAATGCCAAGCCACTAAATGATCCCGACGGACGGCATCTATCATCATTCACCTATCTCAGGCTATGCTCGACACTTTTGCAAGATCACAACTTTTTAGAGTTTGAACGCTTTGTCAAACAAATGCATGGTAAAACATAGCTTCTACATTCAGCAAAGTTTGCTGCAAAAAGTTTTATTTTTCAGGAATATAAACCGCTTGAAATAAGATGCAATGGCACCATTTTGATAATTTAAACCTTGTTTCCTTTCTTTCCTCTGAATATCCCTTGATTAAATGAAAACAGATCACATTTTTTATATGTATCATCATCAGCTTCTTTAACTTGTAAAGTTATGGACTTGTTCTAATAGGAAGGACGCAGAAGATTGAAGTAGTTTTTTATGTAAGGTTTATACATTTAAGCATGACTTCTTTCTTCTGCAGGTGAGTGTGTTCCAATGTGTAGATGACCAAGAGATTGGAGCCCTAAAATGCTGAGAGCTTCATCCTTGAAGATGGTTTACTTTTGGTAGATGTATCCTATAGCTTCACGAGATTTGTTTCTCTAGATTGTAGGGGAATATTTGTAGAGTATTATCATGACTGCAATATTGCAATTCTTACATTCACTAAAGAGATGGTGAAGAGGCTGGGATTTTAAAAATTGTACATTCTTATTTGTACGTTTTAGCTCAAGGGCTAGCAAAAGATAAAGTTCTACCCTATGATCTCTGTGTTAATCTTTGTTCATATATATAATATATATATATACACGGGTTTGCTATACTGTGCGACTCCTCGTCCGCGACACCCGTTATCCACCGCCGCTGCCGCCGCTCTCACCGCACTGTCCGACCATTGCCGGCCGTCGTCTTGGCCACGATCGACGCGATGCCGGTCTTTTTTCGGTCGTGATTCGGTCAAAATTCGACCCAATCGCCGTCCACAGTGGCTGCATCGTTTTCAATCGAATTACGATCAAATCGCGGTCGGAAATCGGCCGAGGAAGGAAATAATTGCCTACACTTTGAATTGAATATATGGAAGTAAATGCAGTTAATCCGGAGTATCCGCGAGAACTTATTATGGAGCAATCAACGGCTAATAATTGCCTACACTTTGAATTATTTCCTTTTTTTTCTTTATGAAAAATTTTTTTTTCGCAATTTTTATGCTTTCTCCCTGACCCTATATATACTCCCGCTCGCAGCGTCCCTTCGTCTTCTTCGAGAATACTCGATTCGTCGCCGCATTCCTAGGGCTTCCACCGCACTCTTCCATCGCCTCCTTCCGATCCCCTTGATTCTCCGTCGGCCCCGCTCTCCGCCTCTTCTGTATGCCGATCTCCTGGTTGCTGGTTTCTAGCCGTCGCCGGCCTCGGCTTTGCTCCATCCCGATCGATCCAGCAACGATGCGAGACATCTAGCTCAGGGCACTGAGATTCGCGTCCGTAGCAGTTGGATCGTCCTTTTAATACCTCGGAATCGCCTCTACGTTTCTGGGATCGGCGAATTTGGTAATTGACCGAGTCGTTGTCATTCGTTTTCAAGAAATTTACTTGGAAAATGAGTATATTTTATCGTTACACGCTTTTAGACACAGGATTCATATGCGGGTTGCAAATTGGATTCTGAGTTTGGTTGCCGCTAATTTAATGTCTTCTGTTGATATGAATCTTTGGTAATTATTCACTAACCTGGTACTCTGAGTTGGTTGTCGATCGAATCTAGTAGTCTTTGGAGGTTAATTGAATGGGATATCTAATTGCTTTAGAATGTTAAATTTTCTAGAGATTATAATTTCGTGAAGAAGTACCTGTGACGCAAGAGAACACTGCCGATGTCTAACTTCCAACTTTCTTTCGAAAATTCTATCACAACGCATGATGATTGACATTATTAATATTCCTCTTCTCTTTGACCTTATAATTTCTAATGTTTGCACAAATGATTGGATTTTTATTTGAAAGAAATTGATATTTATGATATTATCAGATATGTATGCCATTTCTGGGAATGTTGGAGAAAACTAATATTATAAATTGGATGCCATTTCTGACTTCCAGTTGAACTATTTTTAATATCGTAACCCATATATCTTTTGGATTCTAATTGGCTGGGTGATGAGAAGATAAACGACTAGCTGACACATAAAAGGGCATTGAAATTCCAGTACAAATTGGACTTTAATGATTATGGTTGATGCTCGTCAATCCCACATAATCTACGAACAAATAGCATTTGCAATGTCCTGTCTTCTCTCAACATGGATTCGACCTTGGTACCTTTGCAATTGTTGACACAACAATAGGATGGACTTTTCTCTCAAACAGTGATCCCATGGGGTTGCATACCTTTGGTGATCTCATCAAGGGAGTGAATATCCAAAATAGAAAACTTTATGTTATTCTTTGAAAGATGCAAACAGAGGGAGTGAGCCTTTTTTATCGACTTTGCATAATAACCTAGTCTCATGAAATTAAAATTTGGATTATAAATTTATTTATTTTATTATACCTGTCTAATTTTAAAAAATTTGACTCTTGTATCATTTTTCTTCACCTACAAGAATCACACTTCTCATAGTTGCCTACTTGTCTCCATCTTCATCTTGGTTGACTCTTCAATGAGCAAGGATACACTACAAGTTACTGTGAGGTGTGATGTTGTATGCATCTTGATTATGATCTCAATGTTCGTAAATGGCAATCCCTAATATGAGAAGAAAGTTGACAATGTACTAAAGGAGTTGACTCGTGAGAAAATCAACAAAGAAAGATAGTGTTAGGTAGAAAAATCTATTGGTGCTAAAAAATTAGATTGATGATAATTGACAATCTGAACAAATAAGCATTAAAACATATCGCAGACATGAATGTTCTTGCAGAAGTATTGAGCAAGTGTGCATGCTTATGCACACAAACATATGATCTTTTGTATCATTATTTTTCAGCTGATGACATGCATTGGAATGTACTTTATTACCATCATTATTTATTGTGATTATTTTTCCTAGCATAGACACGTGCCTCTTGCTCTGGTGTGGTGAAAAGAAATAGATTTAAAATTCAGATTAATATGCCCACAAGCTTGAGAAGCATAAATAACTATAACTAGATACATACTAGTAAATGTTTTGATAAAACCATCCATTATAACCTTTTTGTAAATTGCCAGAAGAGATTAACACCTCCTGATTCTTCATCTTGCTTATGTAATGCTAAGCTGGAGCACAATGAAAATATTATGTTATTGATACTGTTGTTTCTTTTTTAGACTAAGGTCTAAGATTATTTTTTTCTTAATCTATTTGCTGGTTGAATCATTTGTTGGACACTTGGACTAAAGGATGGTGATTGTTTGTTTTCACGAGTAAAATTAATTAAAATAAATCAAATTAGTAAATAGAGTTTAAATAAATTAGAAGAGGTTGCAATTATATTGAGATATGTTGTGATACTATTAGATCATTAGATGTATTGCTTAACTTGATTATTTGGATGGATTATGTGATAGTTGTAAAATATTATATGTTTTATATATTACTGTGATTAATTTTGTATGTTATATGAAAGATTATATACTTTTTCATTTGGATTGCTTATGTGTAGATTTATAGTTCATAATATTTTTTTTTGTTATGTGGTATTATCAATTTAGTTAATGTTATTTTTTTAAAGATGGACAACGTATGCTCCAACATTTCACTTGTGTTCTGCCACAATTTGACTGACCATGTATCACTTGCATATGTTTTTTTAATGATTTGTCTTCATATCTCCATTTAGCTTTGAATCAAATTCATTTTTAGTCATAGAACAAGATTAATTTATTTTGTCTTTGTTTAACCTTTGTCAGGCGATTTGTTTTCTCTTGTTCTATTGCGGTCTTAGGTTTTTAGGGTCATTATATTCTTGGGCTCTTCATTGATTTATGTATAATTGTATTCTCTTAGAAGTAGAAGGGTGAAAAGGGAAAATCTTGCTAAGATTTGTACTTTTGTTGCCAAATTTAAAAGCTTGTGACATTGCTTGGTGAGATGAAGCCAGAGAAGGAAGGGCATGATTCCATTAACAACTTCATCAGACAGACAATTGGGAAGGATCCATTCTCTAGAAGTGGTGATCATCTGGTCCAATAAATAAATTTCTGTCAGATTTAAATTTCCCAAAGGTTTAGAGTTGGAAAACTGTGCAGGTGGAAAGCAGACACCCTTTGAACTGTGGAGAGGTGATCCTACTGATGTGAATGTGGCTAAGGAAGCTAGTTGTTCTTCAAATGACAATGGATCTACCTCTAAAGGATCAAAAAACTCATCTGAACAAATGCAAGCACTTAGATTTCCTGAGGCTGTTTTAGCCTTTGCTCAAGCTGCTGCAAGGGCGAACGGTGAGCCTGAAAAATGTATGTCAACTCTCTAAAGCAGGTATTCTGGATGTAACTAGGAATAGGTTTTTAATTCTGGCTAAATCAAAGAGTTTGGTCTTAAGTTCATAAATGTACATTTTCTTCTTGTGCCAGATCTTCCAGGATGGCCTTTACTTTCACCACCCAAGGTCCAATTTCAGAAATGCGAGAAATGTTCTCGAGAGTTATGCTCTACGCTAAATTATAGAAGGCACATACTTGTGCATAGGCGCTCCCTAAACATTGATAAGGTCTTTATCCTTTTAACTCCTTTATTTTAAGTTCCAGCTTAATTTTATCTTCTTTTGTTGGACAATGAATGTTTAATCCTTTTTTTCTTTATCAACTAAAGATGTGCACATAAGAACAAAAATAAACCATAATACTTTCCTGTTGTTGTTCTCTCATTGTCTATAGTTCTGCTTTGGTTATACCATTATGCAAATAAAATCTTTCTTCTCTGGTGTCACCTATTGTTAAAGTTATAGATTACAACTGTCTTTGAACTATTTTTCACAGTACTTTATAAATTAATATGCTTGAGTACTTCATGATTGTATTGTTCAATTATCTCCTGCCTTGAAAATGTGATTCTTATACCCCCATCATTTGAATTGTATTGGAAAAATTATATTTTCTAATCAACTTTAAATGATTATGTTATTTTATATTTTTGACTTGCTTTTGCACCTAATTTCATTTGGTTAATGATTCCTTCTCATTTGTAGGATTTCTCAAGGAACAGGGAGTTTTTGGTTGTCTTTTGGGATAAGGTAACTCTTTTCTTGAATTATTTTTCTCAGTTGTAAAGTTTTTTTATATATTCTTGAGGAAATCAGTTTCAAAAAAGACTAAATCCAATACATTTTGGGCTCTCATCATGCCTCAATAGACTAATCCTGTCAATATTTAACCTGCTTAGTTTGTTTTTTTTTTTCTGTTCATAGCATTGACCTTCTAGTGTTGCATTTCAGCTACCTTTGGAGGACCGCAAAGATATTCTTTCTTTCACCAATATGGATATGGAGGTGAGGTCATTCTTTTCAACAACGTACATTTTTCATGATTTACCCCAACATTATGCTTTATTATTATTGTCATACAAGTATGTTGACGTCAGAAGGAGAGCCTTGGCGCAACGGTAAGGTTGCTGCCATATGACCTAGAGGTCACGGGTTCAAATCCTGGAAACAGCCTCTTGCCAAAGGCAAGGTAAGGCTGCGTACAATGGATCCTTTCCCCGGACCCCGCATGGCGGGAGCTTCGTGCACTTGTGCCTTATTATTAAATGTGTATTTTTTTCCTTCAACACCTTATATTTTCTATAGTTCACCTTAATTTATGTTCCTTTTATTCTTGAAATATTGACAGATGCTCTTAGAAGTACAAATTTAGTTGTATTTTCACTTAGTAGCTGTCTATATGAGTTCAATTGGCTTTTACTTATGCCTGTTATGTGCGATAGTGACTCCATGATCCACATATAAATGTAAAGCATATGACAACACATATTATTAAATTGATAGCTAGTTAACTTTTTTTCCTGTGGTAAGGAGAGGACTGAATACACGGTCTTGTAAAACATGAGAAAGTATATATTGACAAATTGACAGCTATTGAACTTTTTTTTCTGTGGTTGGGAGAGAGTACTGAGAATAGGATTTGTAAAGCATAAGATAGTTGCTTTTATATCTCTTGACAACCAGAAGAAATAGATACTATTTAAATAATCTCTCATGATTTTTGCATCTACCTAGATCCACGTCACAGATGAAACAGTTATTTCCATGTTCTTAAGAAGGTTATTATGTACTTTCATATCCATCATCTCTGAAAACTAAACTTGCTAATTTTGCACTGTATTTCTGGTGAGGATTCTGATAAGAAGCATATGTGCAGGAGGTAAATGGTTCTTCTCTAGTGAAGTCATTGTCTTCATGGATAAGAAAACCATTATTTTCTTCCCTACCACAAGCATATGCCAAGGCTGGATCTACTCTACTGGTAAAAGACAAATCCTTGCAGCAATAGGCTGGTGATGCATGTTTTTTCAACCACAAGTATATGAATTATTATTATTTTACAGGATTTGATCCAAGAAAAGCCTTCCAGCTCTCATATATCTTCTGAGGAACTCTTCAGCATCCTTGATAATGCAAGTGAAAAGACCTTTTTATCTACTGGCACTGCTATCTCAGTGCAAAAATTTGTTTTTGATGGAGAAGTATCAAAGATTGCTTTGGAGATGAAAAACCTTATCTCTTGTGTTAGCTTCATGCTTGAACAAAGACTGGTAGAGCAAAAACGTCTCAGTTTCTTACACTTGATTTCTCATTTTTGTGGTGAAAGACTGGAGTGAAAACAAATCTTTGAGCACATTGATACAATTTACAGGTCAAAGCATGGCATGCTGATAAGGACGCAGAAGCTTTGAAATGCCATAAGTTGCTTATGGAAGAAGAGGAAAGTGCTAAGAGAAGGTAATCTAAATCTTGACACTTCAGATAGACCTTATGGCGAAAGTACTCAAATAACTTTTTGACACCAGAGACTAATCTACTTCCTGTTGTAACCTTCCTTTTTTGGTACAAGGTGTGTTCTTGTATAGTTATCATTGGTTTGTTGAAATAGTGAAAGATTAATCACCCTCTTTCCCTCTTAGTGTCTGTTTCCTTCAAAGGATATAGAAAAGTGAGAAAATGAACGGGATGTAGACATTTCTTTTATTACATCCACTCATTTTCTCACCACTTTTCCATCCTTTAAGGCAGTGTTAGGAGCCAAAGAAAGTGGGGAAAAAAATAAATACTTTAGGGGGATGAAAGTGGATTGAGAAGAAATGTGGCAGTGTTAATATGTAGTTTTTCCCTATGTTTGTATCAAATTTACTCTTAATTAATCCTCCCTTTTAGACGATTGTATTACCTAGCTACTGGTTCTCAAATAACTTCACCAAAAATGAACTCTGTAAACTAGTTTTTCAATATTCTACATCACCATCTTAATGATTGCCAACTTGTGTTTGTTCCAACTATTTGAGATTGGCTATGTGAACAGATACATTAAGATGTATGAAATGCTATACCAATTAATATATTCAAATTAGCTGAACCACTTTTTATTATATTAATTCAAGTTTTCGATGGTCTTCCTGTAACTGTAACACCTACACTAATTGGATGAACTTTAGAGGTACACCTAATTGCTTTTTAGGTAGTGGATTTTTTTAAAAAAAAATCCTTTAAAATAATGCAACACATCCATTTTAACATTGATCATTGCGTTCAGAATAATGTATCAATTATATCTATTATGGGTTTTAGCAAACATAATAAAGATTAGACCTTGGTTTTAGGAGACCAATACTATTGTTGGGTTAATAGAATGAGTTCAACCACCTTGTTTCTTTCATCCTAGGTTTAATAAAGATTTTTATTGTTCTATACTGATTTCCTTTCTTGTGAAATTGCCAAATGTGTCACATAATCTTGTGATATCGTCATCTTAGGCACACAAACTTATCTATTCTGCTCAGGCTGCTTTACTTGAAAAAAAGTTTTGCATGTTTAACTATTAAAATGAACTGTGATATTTGTTTGATTGTATGCCAAATTGATTCCTGATCTTATTTTAGATTTTAATCCTTTTCAGAAAAATTAGTAAAGTGAATTTAAGTATACATAAATGGTGATCAATATTTTATGTTGCCTTAGGTAAGATTTAAAATAACAAACAAACTAAATGCAACTCATCTATTGTTATGGGCTAATCATTGTAATGGTACCAAATATCTTGAATCTAGTATACTATTTTTTTTTAACCATATAAATAAACATTCTTTAACAATTTTTTCAATATAACCTTTAATGAACAGAAACATATTAGTGCCTACTCTAACATTACACATGGTGAATCTATCTAGTCAACATGTATTTCTCAGATAACATTATGTAATGTTGACATATTTTAATATCAAATTCTAGTTGATGTGGCATGCTAAAGTATATGGTAATGTAGCATATAACACATCCACATAAGCATCGCTAGTTTTGTTTTTTGTTTTCATTTTTCAATGTTTGGTTTGTTGTAGGTTATAGTGTATGCAAGTAAGGCTAGTATTGGGCAAATCTTAGAGTTGGTGTTGATGTGGTCAAATCTTAGTTAGATTTGAGCCTATCTGTGCTTAGCAGATGCATGCCAATTTGGCCTTGGTGAATTCAATTCTGTTGAAGTGGGGGTTTGCAATGCAAGTGTGAGTGTAGGAGGTCTCAAGAGGGGACAAGTAGCTGCCCCGAAATTGCCCTTCAGTAGTTTGTTACCCTTTCTCAACGTACTGTGGCATGGCTTCCTTAGTGTCCCTAGGTTTCCCTTTTGTAGGCCTCAAAAGCTGTGCTCTGTAAATGTGACCTGTACATGTTGCTGAGCAAATGTCTCGGTTAGGCTATATCCATTTCCTAACTACCTGTTTCTAACTACACTCCTAATACTATAATTACCAATTGAAAAATTACCTTAAAAATTTGTTCTCTTAAATATGAGAACCTACCAGAATCATATTTTTTAGAATCTATATTTTTTTAAAAATAAATAAGTTCCTAATTTGCATTTATGGTGCTTATCCCATCCGTTCATATTGACACATGGTATCAGCACTTGCACCGCATGCTTTTAGTTTAGGCTTCCAGTCAGCCACTGAAGCCGCATTGGTAAGGGACTTAAAACATTGGATTGGACTATTGAGTATCTATAACATGACATATTCTGTGTTTGCTGGTGAAGGTTAGAGAATAAATGCATATTCAAATCCTTTTGCTTTGTGAAATTTTTTTGTTACTAGTTATAGATAAGCTATACTTCATGTTCAAAAATAGGGTATTGAAGTTTTTTTGTCAGTAACTAAAAAATCACCTGCTGATTTCAGACAAGATGAACTTATCGAAAGGAAAAGATTGAAGAAACTTAAGCAGAAAGAACAGAAAACAAAGGACTTACTTGAGGCAGAAAATAGGGTCTTTCTGCCTGGAGCTGAAACAAGTGATTCCCCTCATTTGGATTTCAACACCACTGGGACATCTGAAAAGGAAGGTCATCATCCTGTGGAACTTAATGGATCTGTAGGCCACGCTACAGAGAATAGGATCAAATTGGAAACTGAGGTTGCTGATCAGAGTATTGATCAAGATCAGATGAATGGCAGACATCCTTTTTCAACCCAGTATAAACCAAAAAGAACCATTCGAAATGGTTATCCAGTTCAGTTCCCTGGATCAAAATTTTCAGTGTCAATGAGGTATGGCCCTTACAAGGAGCCGAAGACCACCTCATCTGCCACTAGTAATAAGATTTGGACACAAAAAAATAAACGTGAAGTGGCACCACACAACAGAAGTGATAGGATCCATCAAGGCCAGTCAGCCAAACCTGATAGTTCTGAAGTTATAATCGGCTCTATTTGTATAGCACTTGGAAGTAGTGATAAAACAAGAAGTAAGCCAGACATGATTCATACCAGACAACACAATATCAAACCTTCGACCGCAATGCTGTGGAAACCTGTGAGTCACCATGAAAACAGGAGTGATACAAACAGTGTGTCTAATATGAGGAAAGAAAACTTCGTTGTGCCTTTATGTGGAGAATTTACTGATTCAATGTCTGCCGATAAGACCAATTTCTCTTTGGATGGGAGGATGAACGATGCTTCCGAGGCACAGGAGGATCTTTTGGTGGTGCAGTCAAGTGCTGGGCCAATCTTATTCTCAAGCAAAATTGCAGAAGCTTTTCTTGCACAGCGTAAGAGTCTTTTGCCGCCCCTCGCTAATGTTGTCCCTTTCTACTTCACAATATCTTTATCTTCATAGTTGATTAGGAGCAATGATACATCATAAATATGATTTATCATTCCTTGTTATGCAGGATGGGAGGAGGCTTTTGTATCTGATCATGTGAGGCTAGTTTTACCATCTGAATCTGAAGTACTTGATGAATATGATACGGCTGAAAATGACAATTACGAAATAATACCTGAATCATGTGAACCAGATGGTGTGGAAAAAGGGCACGATAGCTTTGGAGGTGGCAGATCTATCGGTGCATATAAATTGTCACCCGTGTCAGGTTCAATCGAGCTGTCGTATTCTTTCAAGCCCAAATTTAGAACAAAGACTGAAAAGAATAGCAAACTAAAATATGTTCCGAAACAAACACACAAGGCCTCAGGTGAATAGATTGATGTGGAAAATTGGTTTGGTGCCATTGTAAAGATCTAGACTCAATGCAGAGGCTGCGGTTTTATCGGAGGTCTTCTGTTCATTTCACTCCAGGCTAGTTTGGTGCTATTGCTTTTTGTTAATCTGGAACACATGAACTGGTTATGTAATCTGTCACCTAGCCATAACTCTGCTTGCCTTGCTATTTCGTTGCTGTACCATAATAATCCATTTTGATTCTTTAAATAATTATTCATTTTGATTCTTCCGTTGCGTTTACCATCTTGATCAAGCACAATCATGGGAAACCTGAAGAGGCATTGAATAATTGCTACTGTAATATATGGGACTTAGCGAGAGATTGTTAATGCATGTTTTTTTTTAATAATTCAGATATTTAGATCTTCATAGACTCAATTAATCCGAGTAAATTTTTTCATTTCACCGTAGGAATTCGTGAATAGTGATGAAATCAATTGTGCTACTGTTATACTTATGAAATTGAATTTTTCTAATATGAGAATGATCATGCAAATGTACTTTGGAAGCTTAACAGGAAAAAAAATTGCACTCTTTGAGTGCATTCCTTTTTGTCTGCAACAAAGGATAAATTATAAAATTAAATGGACGGTTTCTTTTGATATTTTATCATTTTAAAGATGTGTGCATTTTGATTGTGTCGGAAATTAATGATGATCTTCAGAATTGTAGAAAATGGAGATTGGTAAAGCCGAAAATTTTAAATTTTAAATTTCTATTTAATAAGCTAATATACGTAGATGAAAATGTAAATATAATATTAAAATAGAGGACACTATGCTGCTATTTTATAATATTAACAGGAATGGTTGACCTAATATTCTATTAGTTGATTTACAATTTGAAGATCAAAATTTCAAGTTTAGTTAATAAAGACATACATGTAAGGAAGAAAGCTTCATTTGAATGAAGGACACGCAACACCAACCGTTGACCGACAGCGGATCGCGACGCGTGGGAAGAACGCCACGAGAAGGACAGGGCTTGTTTGATTGGAATTTTATATTTATTAAATATGAAGTGCTGCAATTTTCCTTCATTTTTGCGTTCTATTTGGGATCTTTTGCAAGGTTTACTATTATTTTACTTTTCTCCCTTCATGAAAAAGGTACGAGATAGTAGTAATTGGGATCATAACAATTGTCGGGGGATTCCGTCTTTCTCTTCTCTCGTCTTTTTTTCTTCTCTGTCACGCATTGGGATGACGGTCATGATCGCCATCTACTTCTAGGGTTTGGATTTGCACGGCAGATCCGTATCCAGAATCGACCTCGACGATCGCGAGAGATCGCTTACGTGGTAGTCGGCAATGGCGGAATTGGACTCCGAGTTCCAGCGCGGTCTGGAGGAGCTCGTCCGCGGGCACCTCGACGGATGCATAACTGGCCCCGGCCTTGCCTCTTCCTCTTCCTCCTCCTCCTGCGCCGGAGGCGAAGATGAGCAGCTCGCTCGCCGGCGCCGCCGTTCCCACCTCGAGGGGGATGAGCTCGCGGAGTCGTCCGCAGCGGCGCGGCGGCAGTCGCGGATCCTCAGCCGCTGGGCCGCCCGCCAGGCCGAGGAGATGATCACCAACATCGAGCGGAGGAACCGGGAGACTGAGCTGATGGCGCTCGCCGGCCTTCACACCGTCTCCATGCTGGATTCCTCATTCCTCCGCGAGCCGGGGCGATCGCCTTCCTCTTCTCCGGTGGAACGTCCGGTGGCTGCCCGAGCGTCGTCCATCCTTCAGATGCGGCGGGAGCTGGAGCACTTGACTGCCGCCGCTAGGGGGCGAAGGGACAGCGCGACGGAGTCGTTGGACGGAGACAGGAGCCGCACCGAGGGTCGGGGTCTTGAGGGAAGCTCAGTGGCTGCGAGCGAGACTGATTATAACAGCTACGACCAGTGGTCTCGTGCGGATTTAGATTTACTGCGACGGCCAGGTGAGGAGGACGACCGGAGGTCAAGCAGGGAGCAATCTCCTGATCTCGGGGAAGGTGAGAGAGAGAGGGTGAGGCAGATCGTTCGTGGATGGGTGACGGAGAGTGTCATTACAGAGACAGAACCAAGAATTTCACCAAGGAATGAAGTCCAGAGGGCAGAGTGGCTTGGGGAGATTGAAAGAGAAAGGGTGAGGTTGGTAAGGGAATGGGTGCAGATGGCTAGCCAACAGCAGAGAGACGCTCGGGCTAGCAGGACAGGGAGGGAGATGGACCGAGATGAATCAGTCACAGATACTGAGGAGGGTCAGCCTGAGCATGTCCAGAGAGAGTTGCTGAGGCTGCGAGGGAGGCAAGCTCGCCTTGAGTTGATCATGAGGATGGTAACAGAGAGGCAGAGTGAGCTTCAAAGCTTGTCTGAGCATCATGCAGTTTCAGAGTTTGCTCATCGCAATCGCATTCAAGTAAGTGTCTGATTTTATGGTCAATGCCAACAATTTTCAGTCGGAAAGAACTGGAATTTAACTTTGTTCACTCCTTTTATTTTAGCCCTCTGCTAGTGTATTCCTGAGGATCCTTTGGTCCGTAGCTAGATTTCAAGTGTCATTTAGGCTAAATGAAAACTCATATCCATCACTACAAATGGTCCGCTAATTGTGAAAAACTTTAATAGCATATCAGCACACTACTTGTGGTACATGTTTCCTGAACCCTTTCAATAAGAGAACTAAGAAACGTCTTAAGAAATCATCAACATCTGTATAATGTGTAATGTGGGATGTCACAGTTTGCATATCTTGCATTCAAGTCATACCCAATGCAAGGGACGCCCCAACATGCCACTCCTGTTGACATGACATTCTACTAAACTGATAACAACATTTCATCTTCCTAGGGCCATTGATACTACTATTTTGTACTTCAAAGTAGGGTGGTATGAGATTTAAAATGCTTTGTACTTCAAGGTAGAATTATATGAGATTTAAAAATATTATGTGAACGTTAAAAATAGTTTTTGCTCCCTCCCTATCTTTTTTGTTCCCATGAACCTTCCAATGTCATTATTTTACCTTACCAATTAGTAAAATTTGGAACTTGAATTGTGGGAAAAAATCTGTAGAAACTACTGATTTTAAGTTTACTTTCACTAAAACTGAATACATGACAGCTTAATGTTGATGATGCTTGTGTATACTGAATAGCGAGTCTTTGAATTGGCAAAATGTTGGAGTTGTATGTAGTTACAATGCAAAACAAACACAAAATGGAACAACCATTGACAGGATCATGGGTATAAGAGAAAGATTAGAAGAGCAACAACCTATGTAGTAGCATTCATAATACTTTTTTGATGACATGAATGAATGGTTGAATTACCTGGGCATGCACAAAATAAAGTGAAAGATGTGTTTCCTGTAGTTTCCATGTTTTGTTTGGTTTAAATGACAAGGACCTATGTTCTAGTTTGTCATATCTTTCTTTTAAGAAGCATGACATTATTTTCAAAGATTTTCAAAAGTATAACTTAACTTAATTAGTCAGATACTTCCCTTCGGTGATAAATATAATGACCAAGTTATCTCAGATTTTGTTCTGAGATTTACTACTCAATTAGACAATCTCTATTCTCAGTTAACTTTTAATTTTTTAGCATTCTTTTTTAGATTACCTTAACTATTTTCTACCTCCAGTCACTTCTTAGGGGTAGATTCTTGAGAAATGGTAGGCTAACTGAGGAGGATGAAGAAAGACCTCCTTCAGCAGCAGCCAGGGAAATAGGCCAGCTCAGACAACGGCACCGTGTATCTGGTCTTAGGTATAATTTTTTTTAACTTATGTTTTGGTTTCTTTCTCAATTTGCATTAGTTCAATGGTCGGTGTTCAGGGTATTACTCAAATGCAATAAAACTATAAAAAAAGGTTAATATTGATGACAGTTAGTTCAAATTGGAGTTCTTAGAGTAAGCTAAACAAGGAAATGTGAAAACTCATTGTAAAACTCCGAGCTATAATTACGCAATGAGCTGTCAGTAACTAAATGTGTGATTCTCCTAGTTCGTTTGTGTAGCTAATATGCGACATACATATAATATATGACAGAATCTAGTTGACTACATAGTTGGACTGAATATAGGAGATATTGGTCTAAAGATTTTCCAATTTGTGATATGGATTATTTCTTTAGATTTTTTTTTTTTTTGAGAAATTACGTCAATATTGTGAGTTTTCATACTGAATGTTGTAACATCATCATAATTTCATGTGCAAATCCATTATGATTGGAAAAGGCTTCTCCTTAATATATCTCAAGAATGCATATAAATTTGGGACCATCTAATAGGACTGTGATCTGAGGTGCATCCATATGAGCTTCAATTGCAGCTGCATTGATATCATGTAATAGTTATGGTTTTGAATGGGATAACTTATTGGCAACTGCACATAGGCTGTAATGGATGCTGCATTAATTCTGGGAAAAAGGTGACCTTTATATTAGAACCAGTTAGTGTTTGGGATACTTGCATTCATTGTGGGTTTGGTAGGCATGCATAATGATTTAGTTCACTGTTACTGTAGTCCGTGAGAGGTAGCAAAAAAGATCATCACCTTGAAAAGAAACTTGGTCCTTCCCTTGAAGTAATTTTTTCCAAAAAAGTTGGCAACAGAAGCAATTTCAAAACTCTGTATCTGTAGATCTTGAAAATTAAGGAACAATATAAGTGACAGAGACTCTGCATTCTGCCTCCCTAGCGGCAGAAACTTCATTTCTTTTGTGCTTGCATAGCACACAGAGAAATTAAACCAAACTTTTGCCAGCATATTTCTTAAAGGTCCAGAGATATTTTACTTGCTTAAGTATTCATATACAAGAGATCTGTGTTTGTTATTTACTATCTGTGTTTGTTATTTACTTCTATAAGTTCTAGTTTGGCAACGACAGTGTGATGATCTCATTTTATGGAATCAATCTTTGAGCTATGGTCTCTGCATGTATAAAATCATTAAGAATCAGTTGCAAAGAAGACATTATGTATTCTTGAATGTCATCTGTTGTTAATATCTTATTAAGTTCCCTAGCCTTGAACTTCACGTAATGAAAGCTGAATCTGCGGCACTGCAGATGTTCTAGTACCTTAATTACGTACATAAGTAGGTAGTGATTGGTTAATAGATCTATCTACATATTTATGATAAGTGAGGGTCGTTTTGTTCTAGTGTCAAACCAACAATTCTTGATGAATACCATATTTACATTTTCTATGTAGGGAGGGTTTTCGATTCAGATTAGAGAATATTGTTCGTGGTCAAGCAAACAGCCATAATGACACATTTGCTAATCCAAGCTCTACTACTGTACAAACAAATCATTCCCAAGAAAGTACAGGTCCAGAGATATCTAATGATAATCAAGATCAGAACCAATCTTTGATTGTGGAAACAAGTGTTGATCAAGTGTCTAGGCCACATTCAACAACTGAATTAGAGATTATCACTGTCAATGACAATATCGATTTCAACGAATCCGCTTCTCAGTTGGATAGATTGCAGGAGGAAACAATGCTAGAGAGAAGAGTTTGGGAGCCAGGTACTGAGGTTGGTTTGAGTCAGTGGCATGCAGAGGATGGAGGAGACTTTGATGAAAACTGGCAGGAAAATTTAGTCCAGGACTGGGTACATGAAACACCTGAGAATGGAGATGAAGGGGACAATCATCTCCCAGAGGCTCAAGAGGGATGGCAAGAAGATGAATCTCGTGTTACTGAAGGAACCTGGCAGGATGAACAGTCTGATGTCTTGAATGATTCTAGGGCCAGCCCTAATAGAAGAGTTGATAGATTTATCCCACCCGATGATGAAAATGTATATAGCATGGAACTCAGGGAACTTCTAAGCAGGTAATTTCTGATTCTCGTAAATGTTTGAGTTTGATTTTGTGATTATTACTCTTTTTCTCATACTTGATTTTCGTTAATAAGTTTTAATTTGCAGGAGAAGTGTTTCTAACCTTCTTCACAGTGGTTTTCGTGAAAGCCTAGACCAATTGATACAGTCCTATATTGAACGGCAAGGCAGATCTCCCATTGATTGGGATCTCCAAAGACCTTTACCTACTCCTAATACACCAGATGAAGATCAGGAAAATCAGGTCGATGGTCTTACCCAGAATGTTCAAAACACTGCACCCAGACATCCAACTATGTTTCCACCGCCTCCTTTGCCACCACGACAACCAATATGGCATTCAACCCTACATCATAACAATTGGTCCAGAAGAAACATGCATAGATCAGAAATTGTGCGTACCTTTTGCCAGTAATGTTTGAATTCGATATTTAAATTACCTATTAATTCATGTTTTCTTAATTTTGAAACATTTAGATTGATGTGACTTGATTTTTTCTAATTATTATCATACTTTTTTGTAGACGTAGACATTTTTCCTTCATTCTCTTTGTGGTTTCTTTCTAAAATGTTACATAAATAGTGATTTCTTCTCGACATTATTCTTATTTGCATTTGTTTAACTGAATCTGAAAGCATTTTGGTTTGTGTTCCATTTTAGTGAGTTTAGGTTGTCGTTTTAGTGTTCTTGCTTCTATTTGTGTAATTGTGGTGGTTCTTTGTATTAATTTCTTGTTGCTTACCTGATTCCTGAAACACATAAATTTCTGCCACAGTCACAGGAGTGGGATGTTATTAATGATTTGAAGGCTGATATGGCTAGGCTACAACAAGGGATGAGTAATATGCAAAGAATGTTGGAGGCTTGCATGGATATGCAACTAGAGTTGCAGCGGTCTGTTAGGCAGGAAGTTTCTGCAGCTTTGAATCGTTCAGTTGGAGGACAAGGTCAGTGTAACTTCTTTGTTCAAAATAGCATCCACAGATTCTAATGTAACACCTAGGTCTGAATTTCAAGAACAATTGTATTCACTACATGCGATTGCTTGGAAGAATCCAGGTACCTAGTGTTTTTTCCCCCTTCCACTAGCCAACATGTTTCATCATTGTTACCAACCTTTTTTTCATCTCCATTCGTTTACTACATCCAGTCAAATCATAAGAGAGGTCCCTCCAAACAATAATCAACATTTCTTAAAAGAAGTATGCATGTTTGTCTTTTCAGGCTTGTACGAGGTATCGTTTGATGATGGATCCAAATGGAGTCAAGTGAGGAAGGGTACCTGCTGCATCTGCTGCGATAGTCATATAGACTCTCTTCTCTATAGGTTTGTTCCCATCCTATTCACTCATGAACATCAAGGATTATGAACTGAGTAGTGATCAACTCTTTTTTCCCCTCATTGTCATCAGATGTGGGCACATGTGCACTTGTTCAAAATGTGCCAATGAGTTGGTTCGGACGGGAGGCAAGTGTCCACTGTGTCGTGCACCGATCATCGAGGTCGTCCGAGCCTATTCTATACAATAAACGGCCGCATTACTCTAAAAGTTCATCAAGTCAAATATTGCGACTCTCAACCACCCCAGGTGTACATCTGTAGGACGTCCATGTCATTTTGTTCCTCTCCCCCTTGAGCTTCTCGGAACAGGAAGATGTTTCTACCTGGCAATGTTCCATGCTGCATTACTATCATGATTTGTTGTATCTAGATTTCATCTAGATATATCGAATGCTGAATCCATGTTTTTTCTATTGCTGGTACTATGACTGTTAATTTAATGCAAGACTTGATCAGAACATCCATGTATATAATAGGGTGTGAAAGTGTAGGTCAAATGTGTATATCATTATTTATTATTTTTATGTAATCCAAGTTCCATATGTTTAATGATGCATACAATGCTACTTATCATACACATCCTTCTCATGGTTAGTTAAAAACCAAAGGTATGATCGGATATATATTTTCCAAGAACAGAAAGTTCATTATTCTTCTATGGATTAATTTGTATACTTTGTCTGTTGCAGATTCGTCATGGAAAGGATCCATTAGTGTCCGCCTGTTACCACCAGAAATGTAGCAGCTCCATCCTGCGTCAAGCCACAAGCTTTGGAGGAGGTATGCCATTTCACAGTCGACATTTACATTAGGGGTGTAATTGAACCGAGCTGAGCCGAACAGTAAGAGACTCAAGCTTGATTTGTTTTTCCTAAGCTCGAGTTTGGCTCGAGTTCGATTCGAACTTTAATTCTTAAGTTCGAGCTCAGCTCGTAATGAAATTAAATAGTTCGTGAACGATTCGAACTTGATTCAAAAAAGGTTCGTTTTAAAGTTAAACGAGTTTAGTTCGAACTCGGTTCGAAAATAGCTCGTTTAAAAGTTAAACGAGTTTAGTAAATATAAATGATAGATTGTATGAAAATGCAGTATGAAATTCCAACATGACACACACACTGTATGGAGGTGGGACTCAGGCTTATAATGTATCATGCTAGAATTTCGTGAGCTTACAAACAAGTTCGTGAGCATTTAAACGAACATGTTCGGTGAGCTCATGAACCAAATACTGTTAAGTTCGAGCTCAGCTCGATAATATTTTCAAGCTCGAAATCAAGCTCGAGTTTGGCTCGTTAACTTAATTAAATGAATTCAAACGAATTTTTTTTCAAACCAAGAGACTTGAATAGCTTGTGAGCATCTTGGCTCGTTTACCTCCTAATTTACATGTTCATGCTCATGACGAGAGTTGTTTAGGGTAAAAACAAAGACTCTCCTATTCCAAAATGTCTCACAAAACATTTAATAATTATAAGATGTATTATTATTATTATTATTTTAATTATTTTTAAAAAAAAAAGGTCATGTAAAAAAATAGAACAGATCGAATATATACCAGAGCAGAAGTAAACAAGAGTAACTCCCTTTAATTAATTCCCTGCCCTTTATTCTTTCATTGATCGCATCTAATGCGCAAGCAGGGCGGTGCATTTAACGCCCACGGCAGAATCCAATGCCAAGCCTATTTAGCCCCGGGCCCCTCCCCCTTCCTTAAGGGTATCCTATGACCCCCTTCATCTACTTCCCTTCACTGTTTACTTCAAAATAAATTAAACCCAACGCAAAATTAATTCTGAATCTCTCTTTTGCTCACCATTAACGCTGTACTTTTGACCGTCCCTTAGCTTCCCTTGTTCCACATAACCACCCCCCATCACGTTGCCTCGCCTCGCCTCTGTCGTCTTAGAATGAATGAATGAATAGAAGATAAGATCCCTTCTTCCATTGGCCCCACCACACTCCATCTTCATCCATCCAAAAGTAAAAAGTTCATATCATCTTGGAACATTGCGACGCCATAATTATTATCATTAACATCCTTCTCTTGCAAGCCTTACGATGTATGTGTGTGTGTATATATATATATATAATGCCTAGCCTAACTGTGTGCATCTTAGATTATTTAGATCATCATGTCAGCCTCTGCTGGGTTGCGGCCCATCGAAGTGAGCAGGAGCAGTTCGCCTCCGGTGGCAGATGACCTGCAGGAGGCCGCCGTCGACGGCAGTGGAATTTCGGAGTCCGATCCCGGCAGCTACTGCTGCCGCACGCCGACGTCGGAGGGCAGCAGGCTCCCGCCGGCGCCCCTGAACT
>JBBMKF010000021.1:2359972-2373295 GCA_037834155.1 Curcuma caesia | reverse complement strand
CGAGGCCGCCGCAGGTGCTGGAGCTCGTCACGGTGGAGGCCGAAGAGTTGGAGCAGCTGTTCCAGAAGAGAGGCCGCCCCGTCGACCAGCCGACGCCGCCGCACGCCAAGAGGGTGAAGGTTCAGGATTCTGATCATGCCAATTAGTTACGTACGCTTAAATATTTACGATACCGATGAATTCTTGCTAAAGAGATCGATCTGCACGGCCACCCTTAATTTCTTCTTTGTTAATTCGATATATATATACACAAACAGCATGGGTTTTCTCAGTGTGATTCTTCATTTCAGTTTGCGATCAGATAGAAACCGAATTCTATTACATATAATCCTTGTATTTGATCTGACAGATCGATTTGGATGAATATATTTACCAGATTTTCACGCAGCATTGTTTTCACTGCTTTTGAGTCTTCTTCTACATGCGTAGTTCACACGTTAACTTAATGCTTGCTTTGCATGCATGAGATCAACATTGGATCCATGATTCTTTTTTTCTTCTTCTTCATTTTTTTTTAAATAATTGAACATTGGATCCACGATCCTTGCACAACTACATCTTAACTGGATATTTTACTGATCAGGATCTGAAGCCAACGGCCGATAACCAAAAAAATATAAATTATTTTGTTATATGCAATAAATGCTTGGCGTCACATTCACGTGCATGAGAGAGTAGTTGGCTTTCGGTAAAGTAGGGAACAAAGTAACTAGTAAAACTGAAGAAAGGTTGCTCAGATTCATCCGTTTCTTATTCTCGTCTTCTCTCTCCTTCGACTCTTTATTGAAACTAATTTTACTGCGTTTGATTTTACTGGGTTTGGGTGCAAAAAAACAAGTTCATTCAATGCCCACCGTGTCCTGCATTTGGAACATGGTAAGAACCTCAAATATCATGGAGAAGGCATGGGAAGACAACACATGCAAAGTGGTTAACTGCCTAAAAATAAAAATAAATAAATAAAGAAAAATACTACGCTGCACGATAAAAAAAATCCGTGATCCGTGCACAACACCCGCAACTCACCACCGTTGCTGCCGTCCTCACCGTGCCATCTGGCCACCGTCGGTCGCCGCCTCGGACCCAATCGACGCGCCGCTCGTCGGCGCTCTGGCCGGCGTCGGATTTCGGTCGGATAGTGGTCAGAATCCAATGGAATTTAGTTGGAAACAGGATCGACAGTGGCAGTGTCGTTTCCGACCAATTCGCAGCCAGAGCGCCAAAAACCGGTGGCAATTTGGTCGGAAACGGTGCGGCCACAGTCAACGGTGATCGGGCTGGATTCCAATCGAATCGCGCCTGGAGACCGATCGAGGACGCCAGTCCTTCCTTGGCCGGTCTCCGACCGCGATTCAATCGGAATTTGGCCCAATTGCCGTCGACAGTGGCCGTGCAGGCGACTGTTTACGACCAAATTCGTTGAATTCCGATCACTATCTGGTGCCGACCGAAGCGCCGGCAAGTTGCGCATCGATCGCGGCCGAGGCGACGACCGGCGATGACCGGACGCCGTGGCAAGGGCGGCGACAGCGACGGTGAATCGTGGATGTCACGCATGAGTCACGGATTCTTCGTGGCACAGCATAGCAATTCTAAATAAATAAATATGCTACGTGTTCATTTAATGATATGTGGAATCCCCGGCGGCGTGGTGCAATCACGAGTGAGAATCGACGTGGAGCCCACGGCGTAGCGCGGCGCGTGAAAGCTCACATTCTAAACGACAGCGCTGCAGGGAATCCGAGGGGGATGCGAGGGAGCCAAACGCCGCTCACCTACTCCCTCGCGTACGCTCCGAGATAGCGCGTGTGGGGCCCGCTAGACGAGGCGGGTAGGCGTGGGTGCGAATCCAGTTCGATGACGATGAATTCTAATATTGGGCGACAGCGGATTAGCTCCAATTTTATTATAAGAACTCTGGAATATTTACATTTGCGACTTACCAAGTAAGGGCAAGCACCATTAATGGCTTTTGCAGGACTCTTAGTGGGTCCGATCCAGTTCCAAAGCTCTCTCTGCAGGTCAGTCAATGTCCATGTCTGATCAGTGATCGAGCATGATCAGTATCGATCAAACTAACAAGGCTTCATCTTCACAAAATCAAACTGCACTCGAGAATCCAAAGCCCACAAGCTCTGCGTTAACTATAAGCATCCGTGCACAGGGCTGTATAGCTTCAGCTTCACTAAAGCCGGCCGAATGAAGATCCATGCATGGATCGCAGCTGCCAAGATCTTGTGTGTGATTTCCAGCTGCTGGCTCTGTTGTGGTATAAAACGCTTGCTTTTGCAACGTTGCAGTTGTTTGATGATGATGAGCTTTGCAGGGTGTTGGAATATTGAGACATGGACAGATCTCTGACTGTTGGTCTACAGGAAGCTAAGGGCATGAGAATCCTGTGCCTCTCGAACAGTCCAAGCAAGTAAATTGAGATCTTCAATTCAGGTTCTTCCAAAAGAAAAGGAAATAAGAGAAAAATTGTTAAATCTTATGTAAATTCTGCTTTTAATTACAAATCATAATAATTATGATAATGGTAAAGTTGGAAATTTGAATAGAAACAAGAGGATGTGAATCGAAAAGTCTCACAAGTGTATGGGAGTTTAATCCCCGTTGGGGAATGCATGATTTATATAGCAATTATTGAAGTTGTAAGCATATATGAGGAGAGACTCTCTTTCCTATATCGATCTACAAAGGGTTTAAATTTATGATCCGGATTGCACTGAATTAAGATGACTTATATGTGACCCGAATGTCTGATCGATTTGTGTATAATTAACGGATACATTAATATGCCAGATCTAAAACGGTTCCAATATTTATGTCAAGCGCGTAAGCCTCGACATTTTCTCTCCCGACTTGGTGCTCTTCAAAGGTGACTCAGTTGGACTCGATCGACTTGGTAGTCGGGAAACGCTACCACTCGGCATTCTCTTGGCAATTCGACGACTTGGCAACTTAACTAATTTGATACTCGACGACTCAGCACCCAGTCAGCTCGTCATTCAGAAACACTCAACATCTCAACTTAGCACTCGGCGACCCACTTGAGTGACATTCGAGTTTATGAAGCACTTGGGTCGCTTGAACCACTAGACACTCAGCCATCGACGTACCCATCAACTTGCTCTAACCTCGAGTCTGTTTAGAATAAGTTGTCAACCTTGGTGCCAATCCATTGAACTAAGAAGTTGGATTGGAAGGGGCAAAGTTGAATATCTTTTTCTTTCACTCTGTTCTTTCAATAATTAGTAGTAAACAAAATTGAATCATGAAACACATTTAATTTAATTTTAAGTTCATGAATACATATTCTTTAAAAAATTACTTTTCTTATCTATTCTATATACTTCCTAACATATATATTCTGTCATGAATAATTAGTCATTCAATAGTCCAAACGAGTCGATCGAACCAATTGGACCGGACACACGAGTACTCCAAATAGAACAAATATAATTGATTTGATTGCTACAAGTAGTCTCTAGCTTAGCTAATCGGGCCGGTCGAGTAAGTAATTTTTTATTGTAAACATTTAATTCTTTATCTATTATTATAAATAAACCAAATAAAAAATACTTTTTTATCTATTATATTTCTACTATGTTTTTTTAATCGTCTTTCTTATTTATTTATTTATTTCACCAACCGAAGAGCACGCTCGATTGAGAGAGAATAAAACCTCGAGCTCACGAGCTGTCTATAAAGAGGCAAGCAAGTTCCAATAGACCGACAAGATCTGGGAGTGCAAATCTAGTGGATCCGATTTAATAGATATCCATAAAAGGAAAAATAAAATTTAAGCTGGATTTAGTTAGTCATAAATGTCCATAATTTAACGGTCGAGATTAACTCCACCAGATCATGCGGCTACGAGAATGGCCGAGACAGTTATAAATCCGCCAAGCAGCGAGCCGAACCTCTTCACGCTTAACCGTTTCGTCTCCCCTCGAATCTGCGTTGTTTCAGGATGGCAGAGGTGGCGGCGTCGGGGAAGAGAGTTTGCGGCGTGCCGGAGAAGGCGCAGTTGCACGTCGCCATGCTCGCGCTGCAGTTCGGCTACGCCGGCTTCCACGTCGTCTCACGCGCCGCCCTCAACATGGGCATCAGCAAACTCGTCTTCCCCGTTTACCGCAACGTCATCGCCTTCGTCCTCCTCCTCCCGTTAGCCTACTTCCTCGAGAAGTGATGCACTGTATCTTGAATGACTACGTTTGGTTCATCGCGAGCAAAAAAAAAAAACTTAAATTGCTTGGAAACGAACTGTTGCAGGAAGGACAGGCCGCAGATGACGATCTCCTTGCTCATCCAGTTCTTCCTGCTCGCTCTCTGCGGGTACGTAGTTTAACGCGTCAGGTTTGAAGTGCACTCGAACTCGGTACTGACCAATGGAATTGAATTAGTATGACGGCCAACCAGGGATTCTATTTGCTCGGTCTCGATAACACTTCTCCAACGTTCGCCTCCGCCATCCAGAACTCTGTTCCGGCGATCACCTTCGCCATGGCCGCCGCCCTCAGGCATTTCACTCCGCTCCTCTGATTCTCATGTCGATGCGTGCGTTTACAGAAAGTTTTGATATTTAACGTCTCGCTCCGGCTGCTTGCAGGATCGAGAAGGTGCAGCTGAATCGTCGAGATGGAATCGCCAAGCTCGCCGGAACGCTTGCGTGCGTCGGCGGCGCGACGGTCATCACTCTGTACAAAGGCCCGTCGGTACTTAGCCCTTCGACGACGGTGAAGGCGGCGCCGGCAGTGACGGAGGGGAAGAACTGGACGTTGGGCTGCGTCTACCTCGTCGGGCACTGCCTGTCGTGGTCGGGGTGGCTCGTGCTTCAGAAGCCGGTGCTGAAGAAGTATCCAGCCAGGCTCTCCGTCACCTCCTACACCTGTTTCTTCGGAGTCATCCAGTTCTTGGCCATCGCTGCCTTCGTCGAGCGCGACGCCGACGCCTGGGCCTTCCACTCCGGTGGCGAGCTCTTCGCCATCCTCTATGCTGTAAGCTCTACGTGTTCAGTAAAACCCTGTTTTCAGATTCTCGCCTGAACCTGTCCTAGAATTTATGCGAAAATAAACAGCTCCACCTTCACTCGATCAAGCATGGAGATGTAACTAAACATGGATGATCATCATATGTATGCAGGGATTTATTGCTTCTGGTATTGCCTTCGCTGTCCAGATATGGTGCATTGACAAGGGAGGCCCTGTCTTTGTGGCCGTCTACCAGCCAGTTCAAACTCTAGTGGTTGCAATCATGGCTTCTATCACTTTGGGCGAGCAATTTTACCTCGGCGGGTATGGGGCAACATAGCTAGCTAGCAATCTCTTCTCAACATCCGATCGAGAATCTGCTAAACTTGTTGTTTCTTCTTTGTTTTTTTCGTTTCAATGTTTTGTGCAGCATCATTGGTGCCGTGTTCATCATTGCCGGGCTGTATCTGGTGCTGTGGGGGAAGAGTCAAGAGAGAGCCTTCGCAGCTAAGGATCATGATGGCGTTAGACAAAATGCCTCACTCAAAGCTTCCTTGTTGCCCTCATCCGCCACTGAAAATGCTTGACAGAATGCCCTATGACCTATCGTGAGTAGAGAAACAAGAGTGCTAATTAGCTTAGGGAGTAGTCCCAATGTGTTCGCCAAGTTTGCTTTGTTGTTGTTGGAAGAAACTATCGAGTGTGCTCTTTTGGTTTGCTAGCATTAATTCCTGCTGTTTCAGTGATATAAACTTGCATTTCAAATGCCCAATCCATAGTGTTCCATGAACAGATTATACTAAACATTATTGCAACCATACAATCTTCTAAACAGCCCTGTCCCCGATCATATCAAACAAAGATATGCTACAAGTTGACTAACCGAGTGTCACTTTCGTACTCATGAACAGAGCCCAAAGTGCGATGTCTGTCGTCGTCCTTTTGGCCCAAAGTGAGATGTCGTAAACTCTTGTGGCTTTTGAGTGCTTTTGCGCCATGTTTGCATGGCAAGCAGCGTGCAGTCGCCAATGGCGAGCTCGTGCAGTGCAGCGTAATCACGCACTAGAGGCCACTGAGCTGCGCACTTGGGAGTACGTTTTTGGAACGGACAGACAGACAGACAGACGGCAAGTGTTTTGTCCTCGATCGATGGCGTGGGCACAAGCAACTTCGAGAATCAAAACTGATTTGAAATGTGGATTTAATCTTGGATTAATTGGATGGTAACATGAGAAGCAATACAAGTGCGTGTGCTTCCTTCTTTCTCAGATCATCCGCTATTAATTATTCCCTTGCCACTTAACGTGAGAAGAGGTGGCTTTCAAACAAAACCATGGCTGATGGGAAAGAACCAGATCCATGAACTTTTCCTTGGTGGTGGAGGAAACATCGATCTCACACCAGTCCCACTCTCTCTTATTCTAATTGGTCTGTAGTTCGTCGCCGCGATCGATTCCAAGGCATGCAATGCACTGATTGAACCAGCAATTTCAGATTACACATGAAAAAGAATTCTAATTAAAGAAATCACTGTTTCTTAGGTATATGGTCGAAGGATTCGAGTTAGAATTTGCCCCCTTGATCGTCGTCAGAAGGCGCAGGAAGGTTAAGATCCAGTGGAAAGACATGAACTTGTTCCTTCTTGGTCTTCGGCGCCGTCTCCAAGGCGGTTGCTGCTGGCCGGTGCCGCCTCATGTGGCCGCCGAGCGCCTGGCCGGACGAGAACTTTGAGCCGCATATCGAGCACTCGTGGAGTCTCACCTTCTTGCTATCCAGCAGTGCTGAAACCGCCACCGTCCCCGTCGCGGATTGTAAACGCAGCTCGCTGGCCGTTTCCGGCGCCGCCCTGGGCTTCTTGTGGCTGGCGCGGTGGCCTCCGAGGGCTTGAAACGAAGGAAAGCTCTTGTTGCAGGTCCTGCACTCGTATCCTCCGCTTCGGCAGCGCCACGCAGGGGTCACGGAGCCCTCCACCAGGCCGCGGGAGAGGAGCATGAGGCAATTGGCCATGTACTCTTCCTCCTCCTCCTCCTCCTCCTCCTCCGTGACGCCGCTCGAGGAAGAGGTCGTCGTCTTCGTCCGCGTGCCTCCTCTGATCACGACTCCTCGAGCGCTCTGATCGTTAAAACCATTTCTGTATTCTTCGGCCAATTCTAATTCCATGACTCTCGATTTCATCGAGAAGAAATTATCAGAAGAGCAGAACTGGAAAGCTTCTCACTAGCTCATCGCATATATATGAACTCGCAGAGATCGAAAAGGATGAGCAAATAGTTGGACTTTTCGTTCATGGCGGAGTCAAACTCCACCAATTTGCTTTGCCCACTGCGAACAGTGAATGAGATATAGTCCACTCCTGCTCCACACAATTCCTCTTTTCCATGGCCTCTGCGCATCCACGTTGCATCAGATATCCATTTAGCTATTGCCTCTTTCTCGATGGAAGATCACAGAACACTTGTTGCTTGGAGCTTGGACCACTGCAAAACCACTGAGAACAGTATCAGTGATGAAGATGACAAACAGACTCCGGCCCAGAACAAAAGCCCAAATCGGGCCCAAATCGGCCCAAATAGCCAATCGCTTCTCAACCAGCCGCCGAGTCGGCGCCACGTGTCCCTTCCATATCCTCACATCCTTCACTCCCATTTCAAAACGCCGCTCTATCGCTTGGCGATGACTCCGCTTCCTCTCTTTTCCCTCCTCCCCTTCGCCGCTTCTTCTTCTTCTCCCCCTGGTTCCGATCCGTCCCACCATGGCCGTGTTGGAGATCTCCGCATCGACCTACGCGAGATCGGGATCTTGTTTCTCTCCCAACGACCTCTCTTCCAGCTCCGCCAACCTTCGCTTGGTGATCAAGAATCGACGACGGTCTATCCCTCGCAGCGCCCGCCGGATTACCAAAATTCTGTGCTCTGTCGCACCCAAGTACTATTTTTTTTCTTCTTGTGTCAGCATCTTTATGAATTTACGGGTTGGGTTATCGCTGGCGGTTGTGGTTGTGGTGGTGTTATTGTGCAGCCAAGTCCAAGCCCCGGAATTGAGCACCACTCCGGCTGGTGTCGCGAGCAAGAAGGAGTGTTTCGGTGTCTTCTGCACCACTTATGACCTGAAGTCGGTAAGGCGTTAGTCATTTTTTCTGTGATATAAGTTGAAAATAGGGTTGTTCAGGGTTATGCTTTTCCCCCTTTTTAGTTAGACAAGTATTGGATAATAGAATTTGTTTAACATATTATAAGTAAGCGCTTGAGTTTCGTAATATGTAAAATAAACTTAATAACACTCCTCGAGATGGTGAAAAAATATCTTTTGAACGCATCTTACAAACAATAGAAGAAAAACGATTGCTTGTCGATCCAAACATCTCATAGTTGGTCGGAAGATTGCACAAAAGGAATACAAATGCTTCCTTCTAACTTTTCTTTGATAAAGTATCAATCTAGTTTAATATGCTTAGTCGTATCATATTGTACTGGATTGTTGGCAATCTCAATGGCAATTTTGTTGAAGAGGAGAAGAGGTGTTTATGGATAAAGATGTAATTCCAAAAGAAGATGCTTCAACCATAATGGCTCACAGACTCCTTGAGTTATGGCTTGGTATTCTACTTCTGCTCTTGATCTTGCAACAACATTTTGTTTCTCGCTCCACCAACATTTCTTTGGTTGAGTTCGATCCACCATGGCAAAGCTATGCCCGCTTCAATGGAACTCATATAGCCAGAGAAAGCTTATCAAATTTTCACTTCCAATGTGGCCAAACTGGACTTACTTCAGCTCTTCTCTTGTCATCCTCCCCCCATCCGAAGTCTGAACTAGCTCCAATACTTGGCAAACTTCCTTAGATGTGGTGTTTTACCCGTAACAATTATCATTAAATACAGTAAATATCCTCACTCATAAATTTACGGCGTTATCTGTAAACTTATTTCAGCATTGGCTGTCATGGATTGATTCAACTCTCAACCTTTTATTTCTGAACTTCATATGGACATTGCTGGTTTTGTGTATTAATAGATACCGTGAAGAATTATGTAATGAGGAAAAAACTGAAATTTGTTATAAAAAAAATTATCACGTGAGAAGTTTATTTTACTTCTGGTTTGGGGACAGCAATTAATCTCGAATACAGTTTCTTATCTAAGGAGACGTGCTTTATAGACCTGTTGAAATTACTCCGTCTAACACTATAATGGTTGATCAGCATTTGCATATTTTATTCAAGTTGTTGATTCATTCCTACTTTCTGTGTTGCATAATTAATCTGCTTATTCAATTCTTTTCTAGGATGACAAGACAAAGACATGGAAGAGTTTGATCAACATTGCAGTATCAGGTGCAGCTGGAATGATAGCAAATCATCTACTTTTTAAAGTAAGGATTTATAGGCTGTAAAATTTCATCATCAAGCTTCTTTAATTGTTCAGATAAGCTGGAGCCTGTTAGTTATTACATACCACATTTATGGTGGTTAGCACCTATCAGCTAGATTTTATGGGTGCATATTCTTTTAATTTGCATAAACTCTAGCAAAACAGATGAAGAATGTTTTGGCATAGTTGTAGCAGCAAAATCTTATCCTGATTCATCAGGACAAAATAACTAGCAGTACGGGTCAAAATACATGCAGAATGTAGCCTGGAAAAGAATGACAATAGTGACAGACAAATATACAAAAATGAGGAATTGTTCAATTAGAACAGTTGCTTACCGTATAAGCAACAGTTTGCCATAATAGGCAGATATGCAGTCTTCAGTAAATATAGTTTGTTCCATGTCTTACTATAACCTCCCTCTCTTTTTTTTTTTTTGATTTTGAAGAATTTGTTTTTTTTTGAACTTTTTCTCTTTGTACGTACTGTCACAATGACTTCAATAAATAGCAACTACAGTTCATAGTCTCTATTGTTTTTGACCATTTACTAAAATCTGATAATTTGTTTTTTTTATTTAAACGCTATAGCAATTCTTTAATCAGGGGTTTTGAAGATCAACAAAATGATGCTTGTAATATGATTTGGGTTGTCACAAGTCTTAAAGTTCATTCTGTTTCAACATCATGCACCATATTCTGCAAATTGTTCATGCCTTTCTTTTACAAGTCTAAATCTGCAATTCAAATGTGACAACCTAAACCCAACTCCAAGTGTATGCACAAAGCGTACAATTTTTTTTATGTACATACAGTATTCATGTCTTATAGAACTTGTTTAAAGATACCTTTGTGTGGTTTTCAGCTAGCTTCAGGTGAGGTTTTCGGGCCAGATCAACCAATTGCCTTGAAATTACTAGGCTCTGAGAGATCGTTCCAAGCTTTAGAAGGTAATGCCTGCCTACACAGAAAAATGTCATATACAACCTTGCAACTGGCCGTTCACTGTTACAATACTAATTTTTTATTTCTCATCTTCTATGGAAGTATAGGAGTGGCTATGGAACTAGAAGATTCCTTATATCCTTTATTGAGGGAAGTTAGCATCGGTGTAGATCCTTATGAGGTGTTTCAGGATGCAGGGTGGGCACTTCTGATTGGCGCAAAGCCCAGAGGCCCAGGAATGGAGCGAGCAGCCTTGCTGGATATTAATGGGCAGATTTTTGCAGAACAAGTACTGCCTCTTCTCATGCTATATATGAGCAGTGAAATTAGTAAAAGTATATAAATTTTCATTCTGGATCATGATACTGATAGTAATTTCAGGGAAAAGCTCTTAATGAGGTCGCATCACGAAATGTGAAAGTCATAGTCGTTGGTAATCCATGCAATACAAAGTATGATCATTGCTTCTCTTCCACATTCATGATAAAATGCTAGTTCTAATCGCATACAATTATTCTGCCCAGTGCACTCATTTGCTTGAAGAATGCACCAAATATACCTGCCAAAAATTTCCATGCTTTAACCAGGTTGGATGAGAATAGAGCCAAATGCCAGGTTAAACTTATATAATCATTAGTTTAGTTTCTCACTCTGCTACTTGAGTTTTATTGCATTTTTCATTTTAGGGTTAGACATTGTAACATCTCCTTGTCATTATACCTACAGCTAGCCCTAAAAGCTGGTGTGTTTTATGATAAAGTCTCAAACATGACTATTTGGGGAAATCACTCAACTACCCAGGTGACCTGAGTTATTTGTCAGTAGTAGAAATCTTCTGACTTGTTGATTTTCAACCTAAATAAGATACAACTAAAGCAACTTAATTTTTTTTTAAAAAAATTGTTTTATCTATGGATCCAATGTATGAACTTTTATTCTACCAGGTTCCGGACTTTTTGAATGCAAAAATCAATGGTATGCCAGTGACTGAAGTTATCACTGATATAAAATGGTTAAAGGAAGAGTTCACTGAAAGAGTGCAGAAGGTCCACACTGATCATATAATCTGACAATCTCTCTGAACGAGACAGTTTTGATTAATCTAAATTGGTTTGTTCTTTGTTTGTTTTCAGCGTGGAGGTGTCCTTATCCAAAAATGGGGAAGATCTTCTGCTGCATCTACTGCTGTTTCCATCGTCGATGCCATAAGGTCCCTTGTTACTCCCACTCCTCCAGGCGATTGGTTCTCGACAGGGGTAACATTGTTATGCAACCTCACTTTGTACCTATCATCTTTTGAAATTATGAGAGATACGCTGACATAATATTTCCAATGTATCCAACTCCACACTCTTGGGATCACACTGCAGGTCTACACGACGGGAAATCCTTATGGCATAGCAGAGGACCTTAATTTCAGCATGCCATGCAGATCAAATGTACTCTTTTTACTTCAGAAATACTCTTTGCATCAATCCTGTGAAGGAAACGACCCCTAAGACATGATATTGCCCTGTCTCAGGGAGATGGCGACTATGAACTAGTGAAGGACGTGATCTTTGATGATTACCTCTGGGAGCGTATAAAAAAGGTAGGCTTCGCTTCATTCGTGTCGATCGAGTCACGTTTATTGTAATCGTTCTTATACATTTTCTTCAATCTCTGGCAGACTGAGGCCGAGCTTCTTGCTGAGAAGAGATGCGTGGCGCATCTCACTGGAGAGGTAATTCAAATCAAACATTTTAATAATCAAGTTATGAATTTTGCATTTACAAAGATGAGATGTGCGTCTCTTCTTAGGGCAACGCTTACTGTGATCTTCCTGAGGACACCATGCTTCCTGGAGAACAGTAGCACCCGATCGGTCAATGTGGCCAACATGATGATTGTTTGGCAGGATCATAAAATTAAGATTAAGACATAGAAAGTCAAGCTTTCTGAGAGATGGATGTTCTTTACCACGGTAATGGACAGTGGACACGAACGAGTAACAAGTTTATTAAATCTGAGACGAGCAGGGACACACAAACCTTCTTATCAGCAACACACCACAGAATATTTGCACTCATGAAGCATGCGCATTGCGATCTTCCACACAACAATAGAGAACGTAGTGAAATAGAACTAGTAGATTAGTCAACTACCAATCTGTGTGCGATCCGATTGACTGGATTTGATTGTGATACTGCCCTTATCAAGGCTTTACGAGGAGGAAATCCTCGTCTTTCTCCAGCCTCGCCATGGCCCCGGCTTCCAAGGTGAGCTCGACGTCGATGCTCCGACCGCCTTCCCTGCTCGGGTACAAGTAGACCATGCCGTCGAACTTGTTGTTGGAGCCGCTGCGGACGCGCTTCGGCTTTCCGAAGCCAAAATCAACGTCGTAGACCTTGAACCTGGGCGAGCTGCCCACCGCCACGCAGTTCATGCCGGCGTCGCTGTAGTAGAACAGCTTCGGCGCCGCCTCGTACTCCTCCAGCCTCTTCTTGATCGCCTCCGCATTGTGCGCCTCGATCACCTGTTGAAAGGTGCGTTTTATTATTATTTTCTCGATTTGTTGGGAGAAGAAAGGAATTTGGCTCCGTTTACAGACAGATGATACCTGTTGTAGCATTCCGGAGGCGAACTCAGGTGGGCTTCCGAGCAGCAAGCCGGCGGCAGTGCCGGTGAAGATGGCTTGGATGAGGTTGCCGAAGTAGGCTTCCGGCATGGGGGGATCGACGCGGGAGCGGCAGTCCGCGAAGATGGCAAAGACTGTGATGTCCTCCGGCTTGAGCTCGCGCGCGCGGCTGACGGATCTCCACACGTGAGCCCCCAGCGACTGGAAGGTAGACAGGGGCTTGGCCGCCGGTGGGAGCCCGGCGTTGGCGCGGGCCTTTAGGAGGTCGACGGCGGCCTCGGAGAAGGAGAAGACGCGCATCACGATGGGCCTGGCGGGGCCGTTGGGGTCGCCGCGCTCGTGCTCGCCGGCGGTGGCTGGGAGGGCCAGCGGCAGGCGGACCGACCGCGCGAGCGTGCGATCGTGGACAGGCAGAGGCAA
>JBBMKF010000021.1:2294778-2329109 GCA_037834155.1 Curcuma caesia | reverse complement strand
TAGATCAAAAAAGGAAACTTGCATATATATATATAGAGAGAGAGAGATCGACCACATAATAGAGAAGAGTTATTTCTACACGCGAGAAGAAAATCATACCTTAATTTACTTTCATTACCTATATAGTCGGCAGGAGGAAATCTCCATGCAGGATGTGCACATCCACTGGTTATCCCTTTGAGAAGCAATTAGGGTGCAAGATGGGGGACAACCGTTGGATCCCTACTCTAACATATTCTGGCATAATCTACACGTAGGTCACCACGTACTCACCATCTATCCATGTGAGAGACCGCCAAGGTGCAAGTGTCATTGAGAAGAATTTTCACGTAGATAATGCATGCTTGTCAACTATATGTCTGAGGGACAATTAAGGCACCAAGAAGGAATAATCGTGGAGGAAACTCCATATAGCATTCTTGTGTCCGCTAGCTATATATCTGCTTGAGGGGCCATTTGGGAACCATAGGGCAGTTGCTGCTGAGTCTTGGATCGTTTGCATTTGCTAGGATGTCAAATCGTCGGAAGTTGAAGCCGAGTAGGTCTCCCGAGCCCAAATGAGTCTTGGATGAACATTGAGTGCTCGGGAGTGTCATTCTCGAGTGACCTTTAGTGCTCAGAAGCATCAATTCTAACAACCTTCACGAGTCTGAGTGATTCGCAACTGAATGAATGTTCAGTGCTCGGGATGCAATTCCCAAATGACTTTTCTCGAATCCGAATGATACAAAACTAAATGAACGTTGAGTGCTCGGGAATGCAATTCTCGAGCCTGAATGATACACAACTGAGCGATCGGAAAGATATTGATGAGGCGGAAGTGTTGGGGAAGCTGATCAACTCGATCTAGAAGCCCAACGGGCCGTTCAGGCAGTAGCCTTAGTCCCATCATTAGTCTTCTCTTTAATCAGAGACAAAGTCGAGAGGCTGCTGTGTCTCTGCCTGCGTTGCGGGCTACACCTAACTTCCTCGTGCACCGTGCGTGCGTTAAGGATGCCCCCATCAACCCTAAACCAATGTCCTCCCGCATAGTAAACGGTCCAATTCCACCCCTTTGTCTCGCTTAACTCGGACACGTACCATAATTTAGTCCCCCACGCTTGCACCCATAATTCTCTTTGTACGGCTACAAGATCTTCCACTTTATTATGCGCACAACTTTCCTTCCATTAAATTTTGAGCATTATTATTTATTTATTTATTTATTTATTTCTCACTCTATTAAAATCGCCTTCACTCGACGCTCTTCCATCGCATCTCTTCTTCTTCTTCTTCGTCGGGAAATTAAAGGAGAGATTTTTACTGATTTCTTCCGCACAGTAGACATCAATCTCTTCTTCCTCTTTGTTGATCGAGTCGATCGGTTTGATGCTCTTCGTTGTTTTTTTTCTTCTTCTTTGATAAGATCTTCATGAAGAGGTTCAGAGGATTCAGGTTGGGGCGTCGGCTCGTCGGGTTGTGGAGATGCGTCGCCGGCCGGTGCCCTCGCCGGCGTCCCATGAGCTACGTCCGCCTCGAGCCGGACGGAGAGTCCGGCCTTTTCGCGCTCTCGTCGGCAGCCAAGTTCCTTTGCTGGGGCCGCCGCCTCGCCCGCCGCCTGCGGCTCGGCGGCGCGGGAGCTGCAGGAACCGCCGGCGGGAGGAGGAAGGAGTTCGCGGATGGCAAAGGGCCGGGGTGTCGGGCGCCGCCGAGAGGGCACCTGGCGGTGTACGTCGGGGACGAGGGGGAGGGCGCGCCGGCCCGGCGGCGGTACACCGTGCCGGTCATTTACTTCAACCATCCTCTGTTCGCGGAGCTGCTCCGCGAGGCGGAGGAGGAGTTCGGCTTCCACCACCCCGGAGGAATCACGATCCCTTGCCCCGCCGCCGAGTTCGAGCGCGTCCGAAGGATCATCGCCGCCGCCGACAACAACAACAACGACAACGACAACGACAACGAGAAGCTCCGCAGGAGGATCCCTGCTCCTCTCTAAATTCTCACTCCAGTAAATACTTTCGATCGACCATTTGTCGTCTCTTAGTTCTCAATCAATCTCCTCGTTCCTCTAGAAATTCAACTCCAAATCAAATGCGCCGCCATGATTTCACAGATAAAAATAAAAATGAGCTCGAAGATAACCCCAAAACCCATAATTTATTCTCAACGAGCAATTAAAAACTTCAAAACCACAAACAGCCCTAAACCACAAAGCGGCGGAAACCGCAGCGGTTGCAGGTTTTGCTGCCGAGGAGGACAGTGACAATTAATTGTTCTTTGACAGATTCCTGGAAACGAACACAATTCCATGGTTTTCTTTCTCTCTTTGCTTTGCTTTCTGTTTGATGGAATTGTTGGACTGAGCTGCTTGGCCGGAAGAGGAGGATAACTTTGACACGCATGTTCGAGCCAATCGCAGAGGAGAGGAAGAAGAAATTTCTATCGCCTCTTTATTCACGACGTTCCTCCCCCATTCATTCCCTCATTATCTTTTTCTTCCATTTGGATTCGTACCATCCAAGTAAACGCAGTACTGATTTCCTCATCCAGACGTTTCTCTGAGGCAATAAATAAGCATTACTTTCAGGGGAAGACGACGGATTATTCCGCAATAAAAGCTATTAAAGGGTCATTTGGCTCCTAGCAATCATTTTGATTAGATTAAACGAGCCAAATTGAATGATTTCATAAGAACTTATTTATGTGATTAAATGAATAAACTTGAACAAATGTTTATTAATGTTCACTAATAATATTCATAAATAATGTTCATGAACAATATTTGTGAATCATGTTCATCAATAAAATTCTTATATAGACATGTTAAATAAATATAAAAATTTAAAAATAAATAAATAAATTTATATTATCAAATTTAATAATCAACTAAACAAATTTAAAATATAAAAATAAATTTGAATTTAGAGTTCTAAATAAACCAAGCTCAAGTCAACTTATAAAAAAAAATCGAATTAAGCTTGAATAATCATTTCAACAGCTCAAGTTTGATTCGACCCGATTACCTTATCAAACAAATTCAAACACTATAAAATTTGATTTGACTTTATTTATTTAGAGACCTAGGTAAGTTGAATTGAGTAGACTAGTCAAGTTGAAGGCGCTCATTGATTAATAGCCAAGTTACATGAGTCGAGCAAATTTGGAAGCTAAGATATTGAAGTTGTTTTTATATATTTAAATGCAAAACTATGACAATTGAGCTTATCAATTACAAATAAATTAATTTGGTCTTACTTATTGTACATGAATTTCATTATGTTTATCCTAAAGAAAATAAGATTTCATGAGCTTGATTTTTAACCTCGGTCAGCTGATCATGACGGAGGAGAGCATTGTTTCGGCTTCGTTAAAATTCGACTTTTGTCTATTTCAATAAGTCTGTTTCATCGTAATCAATTCAATTATATCCCGAGTGCATTGATTTTTAACCTCTACAGCATATAAAAAAGCATAATTAAAATTCAAATAAAAACAAAAGATTTAACGAAAAAACACTAAATTATTTTGAATGACGTAGAATTTAAACGTTTATCTCATGAAATTAGATTTAACATGTCATTTGTAAATAAGGCATTTAGTATATGAAAATGAAATTTTAATAATATAAATAAAAATTTAATTCTAATCGAATCTGATTCTAAATTCTTTACTTGATCCACCTCAAACAGTAGGCCACGTGGCCCACTTCGAAATCCTAAATCCCCACAATTGTAGAAGGAACCAGCTGGCCATCGGCACTCGAGCCACCCGACGACCCGCCGCTCCCGGCTCCGCCGCCGGCGGACGGTGACCGCCACTCGACCTTTGGATCCACGTGACCTGAACACGTCATCATCTCCTCGATTTACGATGATTCGATATATTTGTGATGCGCCTTAGATTCTCCTCACGTCGCTTAGATTTCAGCGCGTCCAATGGGAAGACGCCACGTGCGAATGTAAGATAAATCATCCACGCTACTAGCGGCATCGATGAAATGCTTTCATAATTTCTTTTCTTCTTTCGGTAAAAAATAAATGGCCATTCCACTCTGCTCATCAGTTGTTTCGCGTACAATGGAAGAAGAGATCATGAATTAATGATGATAATAAATAATCATCATAATAATTAAAAATGTGGAACTTGGCGCATCGATAAATGAGCTAATCAAAGGTAGGATCGTACGGAATTCCGGTCGCCGGAATCCAAGTCCGGCCGGCGATGAACCGGCTCACTGTGAACGGCCTCACGACCGACGGCCGGGCGACGACGTGGTACCCGGCCCACCTGACCCTCCGCGACATCCTCGAGCCGGCTCCGGTGTTCCTGAACTCGGCGTAGTACAGGGTGTCGAGCGCGAAGCCGCCGTTGAACGGCAGCCACCCCGCCGGGTCGATGAGGCCGGCGATGTAGCTCTGCATGTAGACCGTGCGGGAGTACTGCATCCACGGCCGGCCGAGGTAGGACCGGACCCCGGAGCGGTCGCGCGCGAGGTCGGCGGCGGCGCGGATGGTGCACCGCTGGATCACGATGCCGGTGTTCTGGTTCGGGTCGCTCCGCCCCTGCGCCGTGATCACGTCCGACTCGCCGTGGCGCGGTAGGCGGGCGAGGATGTTGCACCGCTGCAGCACCGCGGCGGCGTTGCCGAAGACGAAGTCGATGGTTCCGTAGATGTCGCACTCGCGGTAGAATTGGCGCTGGGAGTAGACGTAGAGCGTGTCCTGGTACGCCTCGATGCTGCACCGGTAGAAGGCGGATCGGTCGGACGCCGACATCAGCGCCACCGCCTGCGAGCCCAGCCCGTAGGTGTTCCTGAACGTGATCCCTCTCGCTATGAACCCGTCGCCAAAAACGCCTAATTAAACAAGAAATTAAAAGTTTTTTGATCGGATCATGTTTGTTTGCTATAAAAATTAGATGTTTTGGAGCTTACTGAAGGTGGCGGAGCTGAGGGTGGTGTAGCCATTAGCGACGCTCCGGCTGCCGGTGATGATGGTCCGGCCTATGCCGTCGCCAATCATGACGAGGTTGATTAAACTGCTGACGACCTGCAGGATCTCGTTGTAGACGCCGGCCTTGACGTAGATCACGAACCTGGAGCTTGCTCTGTTTTGAGAGCGGGCGGCGGCGGCGTCGAGAGCTTCCCCGATGGTCCGGAAGTTGCCGGAGCCGTCCTGGGCCACCACGAGATCAGCTTGTTGAGCGCTCTGCAGGAGCCTCCGGTGCCCGAAAAGTGTCATCCAGGTCGGGGGGTGGTCAGGGGCGGCGGCGCCGGCTGAGGCATTGCGAGCTGCGGCGGAGGCAGCGTAGCGGTTGATGGCGAGGCAGTTGCTAATGAGCTCGGAGACGTTGCAACGCGTGACGGGGGCAATAACGGCGACGGAGGCTCCGGTATCGTTGAACCCCTTAAGGCAGGTCCCGAGGTTCGTGAGCGCGGCGCTGAGCCAGGTCTGCGAGTCGAAGGCGGTGGCGGAGCCGCACCGGGACGCGGCGTCGGCGTGGGTGCGGTTGAGCTGGAGGACGGTGTTGGTGTAGAGCTTCCAGCAGTCGACCCAGGCGGTGCGCGCTCGGGCGCTGCGGCGGCACGCGGGGCCGCGCTGCCGAAGCTGGCGGCGCGCGTCGATGGAGAGGTCAAACGCCACCCGGAGCGACAGCCGGTAGAACTCCTCCTTGTCCTTGGGCGACCGACCGCGGCCGCGGAAGTAGTAGCGGCACGGCTCCGGGTGCGGCGTCGTGCTACACCAGTACTCAATGTCACGGCCGCCAGAGATGTCTCCGTCTAACGCTATCGCCGGAAAGAAGAAGAAGAGGAAGAAACAGAGGAAGAAGAACAGAGGAGGCAGCATCGCCCGTTGCATGGTTGATGGTGGGAAGGGGAGAAGAACGGAGAGTGAGTGGGGTCAAAGCTTGGTGGGGTTTTAAAGTGCAGGCTCTCTGTTCCTGGAGAAGAAGACTTAGCTTTGATGGAAAGATTTCAGTAAAAAAAATTATCATACGCACAAGATCACTCCCAGCTTGAGCTTCACTTCTTCATCATTGACAAGTTAAATATTGCTGCAGAATTTAAAATCAAATGACTTCTTATAATTTTAAACAAGATACACATGCAAACTTTTGGAAGTGCCCTGAAACTTTCCCACAGAAAGTCACATGATAAAGGGAACACAAACAGAGAGTGCATTAACTGATCTTGGAGACCAGCCTTAGGCTTGAGACTGAAGCAAGGAATTAAGTTTCTACAAGTAGACAAGCATTGACTTTAGTTTCTGGTCGAAGACAATTGAGGGACACAAATGATCACTTAGAATTGCAGCAAAGATTAGTAGATGATTACTTGATCAGGTCAGATACCACAGCTGGTATTTCATCATGCATTTTTTTTTAAGCTAGAAACTTCAGGAATAAGGCACTGAATCCATCATCTAAAGTGTAATGAATAAAAACACAAAAACATTCATCCAAGTACATTAATCAACTAAAATATAGCTTTGTTACTAGCTGAAGGCCTGACCTGTCCTTTATATTCTCAATAAATATGAAGAAAACAAACTGTTGTGTTTGGTTCCAACAAAATAGAATGAAGTTTTGTCGGCCTTAGCCATCCACATGAAACAGATTCCACAAGCCTTCAAGCTGTTGCGGCTTCTTGTTTAGCAGAGAGTTCGTTTTGGATGTGTTGAGGGACGACGTCGAAGTTAGCGAGCTGCATCGTGTAAGATGCTCGTCCTTTTGTCATCCCACGAAGGGTACTAACATACTGGAACATTTCAGCCAATGGTACCAAAGCATCTACAACCTGCAAATTTGAAGCATCGGCAAAGGGAACTGAATACTAAGCTGATGGCATTTCACCATTATCTCAATGAGCAAATATCAAAAGGGAACATAGCTTCACATACCTTAAGACCACCTGGCTTATCACCAAAGTTGTTAATCTGGCCTCTTCTTGAATTAAGATCACCAATAACATCACCTAAATGCTCTTCTGGGGTGACTACCTCCACTTTCATAATAGGTTCGAGCAATCTTGGGTTAGCTTTTCTAATACCTTGGCGGAAAGCACCCCTGGCTGCCAGTTGAAATGCCAGGACACTGGAATCAACATCATGATAGGTTCCATCAACCAATACTGCTCTGACATCGACAACCGGGTAGCCGGCTAGCACGCCGTTGCTCATGCATTCTTCCAACCCTTTCATGACACCTGGAATGTACTCTTTTGGTACTGCTCCTCCCTTTATCTCACTCTTGAACTCATACCCACTACCTGGTTCCAATGGCTCAAATCTGACTGTAATGTCTGCAAATTGCCCTGCCCCACCAGACTGTTTCTTATGGATGTATTGGACTTCAGATATTCTTGAGATGCTTTCTCTATAGTTTACCTGTGGTGCACCTACATTTGCCTCAACCTGTTTGCAAATGGAATAGGGTAAGAATTAATATAGCCAGAAACATTGCAATGGGATATAATCAAGCTTTAAAGGATTATAAATAGCAATTCCTATATTGGAAATGAATTTCAGAATTGATACAAAAAAATTCAGTCATACATGGTAACAAACCACCATAACCTACATTCACAACTAGGTCAAACATTAATAAATATCGCTAATAACAATCATGTGCATAATAGCTAACATGCATATAAAACAAGTAATTCTCGACTTCTTGTGCAATCAGGTCTGTTTCTTTTGATATTTGCAATATTGAACGGTAGAACAATAGTTTTTTGAAAACTTCCAGACTAGATTACTAAGCTAGACACATACCTTGAACTCCCTCTTCAAACGATCAACAATGATATCAAGATGCAGCTCCCCCATTCCCTCAATAACAGTTTGGTTAGTTTCTTCATCCCTTGAGAAATGGAAAGAAGGATCCTCTTGAGCCAACTTGATCAGACCAGTTGCCATTTTGTCAACATCTGCCTTGGTCTTGGGTTCTATTGCAACCTTAATGACAGGATCTGGAAAGTCCATTCTTTCAAGGACTACAGGGTTATCTGGATCACAGAGTGTTTCACCTGTGATTGTATCTTTCAGGCCTGCAAGAGCCACAATATCACCAGTTAAAGCTACCTTGACATCCTCCCTACTGTTAGCATGCATCTCTAGAAGTCGTCCTATTCTCTCTTTCTTTCCTTTGTTTGCATTCAGAACATAAGAACCCGCAGCTAATTTCCCTGAGTAAACTCTTACGAATGTAAGAGATCCTACAAATGAATCATTCATGATCTTGAAAGCCAATCCAGCAAATGGCTCATCATCTTTAGGAAGCCTTTCAATGGTGACCTCTGGGTTATCAGCATCGGTACCTTTGATTGGTGGCAACTCGAGAGGTGATGGTAGATAATCCACCACAGCATCAAGCAATGGCTGAACACCTTTGTTTTTAAATGCTGACCCACATAAAACTGGCACAAAATTGCCTGATACAGTGCCTTTTCTAATTAGCTTCTTCAGTGTCGCTTCATCTGGCTCAACTCCTTCTAGGTAGCGCTCCATAGTTTCATCATCTAACTCAACAACAGTTTCTATCATCTGGCTGCGGTACTCCTGAGCAATGTCTTGCAGATCAGCAGGTATGTCTTCATAGGTAAATTTGGCACCAAGTTCCTCACCTGTCCATATGACAGCTTTCATTTTCAAGAGATCAATAATTCCTTGAAATCTATCTTCTGCACCAACAGGCAACTGAAGGACCAAGGGTTTGGCACCTAAGTTCGAGATTATCATATCCCTTGTTCGGAAAAAGTTAGCTCCAAGGCGATCCATCTTGTTGACAAAACATATTCTTGGGACACCATATTTGTCTGCTTGTCTCCAAACAGTCTCAGATTGTGGCTCCACACCGGCAACACTGTCAAAGAGACAAATAGCACCATCTAGTACCCTCAGTGCTCTCTCAACTTCAAGTGTAAAATCCACATGGCCAGGAGTGTCTATAATATTGATCCTGTGATTGTTCCAGAAGGTGGTGGTTGCTGCTGAGGTTATAGTGATTCCTCTTTCCTGCTCCTGCTCCATCCAATCCATTGTTGCTGTGCCCTCATGCACCTCACCAATCTTGTAATTCCTCCCTGTGTAGTAGAGAATTCGCTCTGTTGTAGTAGTTTTTCCTGCATCTATGTGAGCCATGATACCAATATTGCGGTAGTCCTTCAATGGTACTTGTCGCTTTGTTTCTGTAACAAATTAACAGAATTACTATCATTCATCCTTAGACAAAAACAAGAACCTGTTAGAATCACTATATTGGGTCAGGTGCAGGATTTTATTCACCCTTTAAACTGCCATGTAAGGCTATATTGCTGCTAATATCCAGATCTTTTGGCCACGTTTTACATTAAATAGAGATTGTTGTTCTTCCTCTTCCTCTCAAATTTTCAGCTGTAGTTGCTTAAACTTATTTAGTTAGAAAATCTTATGTTACTGTAAAATTATATGCCCCTAAATGTTCTCAAGTAATCCTTTCATGGAATGAAGCACAAGCCCAATTACTTACAGTCTCACACTCAAACATCCAAATAAATTAGAAGAGAACATAGAATACAAAGGGTATGCATGGTGAAGGGGTTCCACTAACATCTTGAATTTTATCAAATTTCAGGTGAATCAAGACTTCAACATTGTCATTATCCATAAAAGCAAGCATCTAGACAGAATAAGCAAGCATCTTTTCCAACACCATCTAGATAGAATAAGCAAGCATCTTTTCCAAATTGAGCGATTTCAAGTAACTAAGTTGGATTTGCTAATCTTTCAATAGCTCAAACCCCACATCTTTTGAAGCCTTTCGCTTGATGTGAAATCAATCCTGTATCGAGGATTTTGAGTTGGACACAAATTATATGGAAGAGTAGAGTTATAAGAAAGTCAGAGTTTTGAACAGATTAGCTGATTTATCAACTGATACGTTTAGAAGATGACTTGAGAGATGTTTGTGAAATGTTTTTATAACAACAAAATCCTCAAGAACTTTTACTAAGGACATATAACCAAAAAAACAAATGGCATCAGAGAGAGATAAGATCATTCAATGAACAAACCGTGGCAAAGTGTCATCAAATTTTCTAACGACACCTGCTGACGCTATAAATGTACTCGAACATTAGCATTATTAACCACAATGACATATTTCTGTGTCTACTAAACTTCTAGTGTCTAACGAGTTCAGAAGTATATATTTTAGTAGACAATCCCGTTCGCTCGTACTGTTTTTCAAAACAATAAGATCAGTAATATAAATTCATGTGTCACTTTTTTTTTTCCTCAAGCAAAGGATTTTCAGTCGGGAACATGGAGTGATCGATTGACCTGGATACCTTCTGCTGCATTAAATCAAACAGGTGTTCTACAAACACTAACAGGAAAAATAATTAAACTTCAGAGATGCTAAAGCCCGCCAGTAGCTAAGAGGGCAAAGAGAGAGCGAGGGCAGAACGAACCATCATCGGCCATGGCCACCACGAAGAACCTCCCGCCGCGCTGCTGCTGCACCGGAACCGCCGGCAAGCTCGTCTTGAGGCGCCGGCCCAACAAGTCGGCAGCGGGAGCCCGGAGGAGGCCAGCGGTGAAGAAATAGTTGGGGCCAAGGCAGCTCCGGCGAGAAGAGAAGGGGAGGCGCCGGCACGAACCCCGGAGACCGCCGCATGTGGCTGAGGCCGACGCCGTCATCCGCATGGTTCCCTCCGCCATGGCCGTAGATAACGCTCTGCCTCTATCCCTCAATCTGTTTGTCGAAATGTCTACTTATATATAGTCTCATGATAAAAAACAAACAATCTATAAACAAATTTATATTTGTGTCCTATAAATATCACACTCTAATTATCACAGAAAAAATATTATTATCATCATTATTAATTTTTTTCCCTTGACGGATAGAATCCGTCACTCCAACGATCCCACATGATCGATTCTACGATTATCTATGAGGAGATAAATCAAGAAGCTGTAGTTGACCACGATGGAAGAGGACATTATCTCGACTTCATCAAGATTCGATCTTTGTCCACTTCAATAATTTTACTCTATCGTAATCAACTCAATTATGTCTCATAAATTTTTTTTTAATATTTTGATAATATATATATATTATCAAATTACTTGGTGAAATAAGACACACACTACAAGTTGGACAGAAGATGTGGAGCGGCTCCAACGGCTGAGAAGCTGCCACGTCAGTGGGCTTCCTATCCTTCAAATGTGAGGTCAGGAAGTGGACTCTATGTGGGCTCCATGTTGGGCCGTGCGAAGCACGAAATTATGGCCCGAAATTGTGGAATGTGGCGTCTTATCTTCCATGAATTATTGTAGATGTGCCAATTGGGTCGGATTGATTAGACGGGTCGGATCCATTATGCTTATAGTCCGATAAGGCATTTTACATATTTTCTTTTTCTAAATTAATATATTTTAACATTTGTGCTTGGCTTTGTTAACGACTGAGGGATTCGCTTTGGCTGGCGAAGCACCGTGTGCTTACATACCTTACCCGGTGACCGGATCCGCGGAGCGTTTTACGCAATAAAGAGAAAATTGAGAGTTTTATTGTAAAAAAGTGCATAAATACAAATACCAGTGGCTTGACTGTTCTAGTTTCTGCCGTCGGCTTCTTCCGATCCGCTTTCCAGAAACCAGCTCGTTTCTTCCTCCCGTCGCCCGAGCCCAGAGCGGCGACCCCCATTGGTTTGGCCCCGATCGGTGCCGGGACCTCCCGATCGAGGCCCGGGGAGGCGATTCGACGCAGAATCTCGCGCGGGGATCCACGGATCTGAGGCGGTCTTCCGTGGATCGGGCGCCGGAGAACGGATCCACCGAGGCGTGCGGGTGCCGGCAGCAGCCATGGCGTTGTCCGGGATGCGAGGGCTCTCTGTGTTCATCAGCGACGTCCGGAATTGCCAGAACAAGGAGCAGGAGAGGCTCAGGGTCGACAAGGAGCTCGGCAAAATCCGTACCCGGTTTAAGAATGAGAAGGTCAAAACTCTCCTGACCCATTCTCTTGATCTCTTTTTTTTTTTCTCTGTTGTCTTTCTTCTGCTAAACCCCCCTCCTTTTCTTTTTGTTTGATTGTGCCTCAACGGGTAGGTTTATGATTATTTCATATCTGAACAATGTTATAGTTCTTTTACTTGATCTATTTTATGCGAAGAACAACTGTAACTTTCAAATTTTGTCCATGCACGCCACACAATCTATTTGCCGTCGTTTGAGCATCTAGGGCTACTGTGCAGAAGTCAGTGACAGTATAGTAGCTCGGGAGGGGAACAACTTATGTAGTTAATGAGCGAAATTTACACTGTCAATATTATTCAAGAGTGACGTTTTGTTGGCTACACTGATGTCCTGTTGTTTCAACTCCATTTCATTGTCTCAAGACAAAAAAATGACAACAGACGACAGAAAATATGTCAATGGTAATGTACATATTGTTGCAGGATTACTTCTTAACTAAATAGTTCTCTACTACTGAATTTTCCATGGTATTTATTCATGATATTCATTTGTTGATTGAATTCAGAATTTCTAAAATTAAGTTCTGGCTTTTGTGAATGTGAATTCAGCATTAAATTATTCTTGCTGGGAAAAGCACAAGATATCACCGTCACATGGTGGGCATTGAACTTGAGCTTCCTTCACTAATTGTCTTTGATTTTTGTGTCTCATTGGCATGAATTTGTCTTCTAAAATGTTCTGTTTATTTCAATGAAAAAATAAATGCATTTATCATACACTAGAAATACCTTTTCTTATTTTTATTCTCTCTTTGCACATCCAAGATATTGGAGCATTTATTCTACTGATTTGTGACTGTGAATTTACTGAATGTAAATTTACCAAACTACATGTATTAAGGAATGACAACAAATGTGCAGAATTATATATGTAACATTTAGCTGCTTTATATTGCATTGTAAAAGTAGCCAATCAGATAGGACTGAGGGGAGGCAACACTGAAATAAATTCTGCTAGGTTGTTTTTCATTTGTATTCCAATGAGAAAGTAACTCTAAATAACCGATATTGGATATGATCTGTACTGCAATTTCTTGTTATCACATAGTCATTCGATACTGCTCTGATGGAATTCTAGTAACTGCAGAGTATAGTGCACTTAAATAATTAAGTCATGTCTGTTGTAGATTATTTTGTTTAGTGATGCTGATCTTTTCTTAATTAACAGGGCTTGTCACCTTATGAGAAAAAGAAATATGTCTGGAAAATGCTTTACATATACATGCTAGGTTATGATGTTGATTTTGGACATACTGAAGCGGTTTCGTTGATTTCTGCTCCAAAATACCCAGAAAAACAGGTATTTTATGCTTGCAAATCAAATGTTTATAGATGATTTATAAAGGTATGCCAACTATGGATGCGTTTCTCCAATCTGTTTTTTTTTCAAGATTTCTATCTTTGTTTGCAGTTCAGAACAATGAAGTTTTTCTTTATTATTTTTACATTACAAGTAGTGCTCATGAATGGATCTTTTGCTACTCACCTTAAAGGAAGCAAGTGAACCCTAGAGATGCAAGGCTTAGAGAATCTATCTGTGACAATTGTATACAATTTGTTATTATATGTTCTTACACGGTACAAAACCCATCACACCGAAAATGCTGAATGTTCTGTAAATACTATATCACCTTCCTTTATTCAGGCGAAAGATTTAACAAAGCTTTGCAACTTTGTTCTATTTTTTCACTAAGAAGAGAAGATTGTCGAGGATAATGCTTCACAAAACTAAAGTGAAATATATAAGATAGAGTGCATGAAGGCATTTGGTCTATTTATATTTCTATTTTATATGTATCTCTTATATGGAAACTTTTGCTGCAGGTTGGGTACATAGTGACATCTTCCTTGCTTAATGAGAACCATGACTTCCTAAGAATTGTTATAAATACAGTACGGAATGATATAATTGGGCGAAATGAAACCTTCCAGTGTTTGGCACTGACCATGGTATTATACAACATCCTTCTCAAGACTCATATTATTTTTTATTTTTCTTTTTCTTTATTCTTAGAAGATAGATTATTCTGCTGTTCATTTAACATATCTGGCATACATGTTTCATGAATAGTAATTTGATCTTTATTTCCTACATTTCTGTTTTCTTAACACTTTACCTATAATATTTAAATGGCTATTGATATTACTTTTTATTGTTTAAATATAGAGGCTTGACTTAACTGTACAGTTAACTTCAAGGAGAAATAGTCTGTGAATTTTTGTGATTGTCTATAAGCCCTTTCTTTTCCTCCCTATTAGAAATTTTTTATGGGATGGAATCCCTTGTGTTGAGATATTTACCCGTATAGGGGTCAGCAAACACAAATTTATGAAAACATTCAAATACTTAAAAACACCAAGATAAAGGAGTTCACTGACATGGTCATTTCCAACACTTGGAAATGGCCTATCTGCATGTTCTTCATGATAAACCTTATACTAGTTTCTCAATAAGAATCCAACTCCCTGATATTTTATTTCTGCATCAAACAATCAGTTGATGTGCAAGCAAGATATATTTTGCTGACATGCAAACTGTTTTACCAGGGATGCATAGGCAGTTATGATAAACAATGAACTGTCTCCATCAACATTGTATAGATTGGTGGTCTACTTACTGAACTGTAAACAGAACATACTCATGTTTTCTGCCCTCTTAAAATCACAGTAGCTGTTCACCAAATTGGGCAGAAAATTTACTAATTATTGTGACATCGAGACAAGGCCATATAATAGATCTATATCAATAGTTAGCTTGTCTAAATTCGATAATTGGTCATATGTTTCTTTTTCATCCATATTTTAGGTGGGAAATATTGGTGGGAAGGAGTTTTCTGAATCACTGGCACCTGATGTCCAAAAGCTGTTGGTAATATTATGGAGTTTCCCAGTTCATATCTTTGTCATGGATGTGTGACTGATGATGCTTATATTTTCAACAGATTTCAAGTAGTTGCAGGCCTCTAGTTAGGAAAAAAGCTGCATTGTGTCTTCTTCGTCTTTACAGGAAGAACCCTGATGTTGTCAATAGTGACGGTTGGTAAGTAGATGCTGTGCATTCATATTCTCATCTAGTTTTATCTACATAAAAACTCAAGTCGTTTATTACTAGGTGTGTTTGTCTGAATTAAGTATGATAAGCTTTCTTTCTATTTTAGGTCTGATCGGATGTCACAGCTTTTGGATGAACGTGATCTGGGAGTATTAACAGCTGTTATGAGCCTTTTTGTTGCTTTAGTCTCGAATAATATAGATGCTTATTGGAATTGCCTTCCAAAGTGTGTTAAAATATTGGAAAGGTTGGCAAAAAACCAAGATATTCCACAAGAGTACACCTATTACGGAATTCCATCGCCATGGCTTCAGGTCTAGTCTACTTCTACCTATTTATTATTGTTAGTTTATAAATTCCAGTTATCTACTTGTATTGTGGATTGTTTAGTTTCTGAATTTGTTCTTATACTTGGTCTGGAATGGGGCTGGGACTATTCCTTTGGCTACTGCATTTATATGTCCATCTACTTCAACATATTTTATACTTCTCACTTTATTGTTTCTCCCATGCATAGTTAAACTTTTTGCTACAAAGAACCAGTTCTCTTTTATCACATGTATTGAGTATTGAAAGTGTTCAAATAGTGATTGGCTCAATTTGATTTATATGTATTTTTTCAAATCAATGGACATGATAAAAAGATTCTAATTTGAAAATGAATACTACTAGCTTGTTGATCAAATTGTTTTTGTTCTGTTCCATGGGCATCCATAATGTTTTTCTTTAGGCTCCATTTCTGTAGGAGGATCTTGTTTTTTGTCATTTTATTTCAGGCAACAACCTGACAATCATTTAGGAAGCAACATCTACATAGGAGGATTCTTCCAGAGCAGTTTCCATGAATATTCTCTTCCTTGATAATTGCAGTGATACATTTGATGTAATTGGAAACAAATCCAGCAACATAAAATGAGTTTGTTTGAATGTGATAATGATTGATAGCTGTAGTAGATCATCTTATCTAGTGCCAATATTTGACAGGATATGAAAGACAAGGAAATGGTTGATTGAACTGGAGTCAAACCATGGTTCCACGTGAAACAAGTCTTGACTTAAGGATGCATTATAGGTCCCTTGGATTCAGAGAATATTCCATGTTTCCTAGCATGAAAATTTAGAAACATACTTTGTGGATTTTATTTTTGTTTGTGTAACTGTTGAAGATTTTTAATTGCCTCAAACTCAAAGGGATACACAATATTTGCCCTTTAACTTGGTTCTCTAGAAATCAACACTGATTATGAAATAGGATCTTTTTTTTTTTGCAGTAGCATTATGAACATTTGCTGTTTGAGGCCAATGTTTGTTGACTGGATAGGTGCTTGAATTTGTCAAGGGATTGAATCTGAGGTTTACTTGTTCATTTGGTTCAATAGGATGACCTAAAATCATTTACAAAATAAAAATTCAAAAAACTAAAACGCATTAATTGCTCCAGTTTGCATAGTTTACTAGTTTTTACCCATTTTGACATGTTTTTGACCTGATTTTATTGATTTTAAACTTTTTTGGAATTCCAAAGAACCAGGGCAGTTGGACTTAGGTTCTTGGTATAACCATTTAACCAATTATTCTTATATTGTACCGGTAACACTACATGTGAATATTTCTGAAAAGAAATCGTACTTGTATAATTTTGTAGGAAGAGATTTCTATGCAGCATTCAATATTCACAATTTTAATCAAACACTTTCCAGCCTCCTTTTGATAGGAAAAACTTAAATGGTTCGATAACCTTTTAAAGTTGTGAAATTTATGGAGCTCCTTAGGAGTGTTGTTATCAGTCTAGATAAGCTATTCAAAGGCTCAAGGCCCAACCAAGGTTTTGAAATTTGGATGCGGGATGAACTGGTAAGGTTAGGAGCCTGATGCTTTGTCCAACTGGTTGAACCATCCAGCTAAAAATGACATTATAAATTAATATAAACTTGTAAAATATTTTATGAGTTTAATAAAAACATTAATGATAAATCATCTAAAATACATTAAATTTATCAACTGATCAATTTATATATATCATTCAATGTGGACTGCATTAGTGCCCTAATAACACATTTGAAAAAAATATTAAAGAAATCCAACGATGTAATTGGGCTTCAAACTCATGTCCAAGAAGTGCAAATGGAGAATCGATCACCAGACAAAGAACCAGGATCTATCTGGTTTTATGGGTTTACTTTCTAGCTGATTTTCTGTTTTTTTTAGGAGGCCTCATTCTATCTGGCTTATCCATCAAGCGAGAGTGCATTGGCTTCTGGAGGTTCCAGTCTAACTGGTTGAACTGGCTGGTCCAATCCATTTTTTGAAAATACTGGGTCCGGAATATGATTCTTAATGAAGGGAATATTTCTTTTTGGTATTTTTCTCTCAGTTATTGTCCATTGTTTTGATTCAGTTTATCTCTACTCTAGACTCCACATCTTTTACACATCCCTTTCCTTGCAAACAAAGACTTACAACAATGACCTGGACCTGTTTATTCAGGCAAAAAGGAGTAACCTTATTATCCATCAAAATTCGACTATTGATTAATTCTGCAGTGCATATGAGCAGCTCTTCAAAGTGGCTCTTGAAGATCAAGGTTGTACACTAGTGTTGTGTGCCTAAACAAACTTAGAAGCTTTTTGAACTTTTTGTGTGATTTGTTTTGCTGGTATTCATATTACATGTATGAGTAAATTTTCCAATAAGCTTACTATACAAACATTTATATTACTTTCTATTGAATTGCTATTTTATCCTCTAACATACTTTGTCCAAGCCTACAGGCTTATGCTTATCACAATTTTACTCAAATATTGATTTTCTAGCATTGTTACATAGGAAGCCGTCTATAAAAATTAAGAGTATGAAGTGTAAATTCATTGTGCTTGTATAAAGAGAATATTTGCTGAATTTGTATTGTAGGATGATAAAGATTTTTTGTTTTCTAACATACACACATAACTCAGACATCTGCTTTGTTCTTCAGTTGGTGCTTAAATGTTGAATGGTTTGTGTTCATTATTTTGCAGCATGAACCTTGGAATCAACAAATGTCTAGTTGTAGGTGTTTAAGCAATTATTCATGTCCATCTAAAAATATTGACAAAGTTACAGAAAAATTATCATTATTCTGATAGTCAATATTCACATAATGCAGGTTAAGACAATGAGGGCTCTTCAGTATTTTCCAACCATTGAAGATCCAAACATCAGAAGAGCTTTGTTTGAAGTATGACTGCTTTTGGTATGGAGCATGGTGCAACATGCTTATTTTCTTATGTTTGCTAATAAATCAACTTACTTTACTGTAGGTTCTACAACGCATTTTAATGGGTACCGATGTTGTTAAAAATGTCAACAAGAACAATGCAGCACATGCTGTTCTGTTTGAAGCCTTAGCTCTTGTGAGTTGTTTCCCCTAAAATTATATGCATTTGTTTTTGTATTTGAGGGTTGACGCGCTGCCCTAAGATCTTTGTGTCTTAGAAAATGCACAAGCTAAAATGCTAATGCAACACGTCATTTATTCGGTGAATGACCATGATCTGGATACTGTATGCATTTCCTGGAAAATAACATCTGAGTGTTCTTGCTTCAGTGGACAATCTTGCATCAGTCATTCTGAGGATATTGATGTTGGCTTTAAGTCGTGAAAAACTTTTTTTGACTCTTATTGTACAGATTTCAAATCGATCGATAAATCGTTGCTGTGAAATAATGCATTTACAACACTGACAAATTATTAAGAAGAGTAAATTTCTCTTCTTTTATGTAAATGTGTTAATAAGACTATTAGTTTCTTGCTTCTCTTTTTTTTTATTTCCTATTTTATACATTTTTGAGATTTTGGTTTGTTAGAAACCAATGTTCTGTTTGCCAAAGTATCTATAAATAAGCATTTTCTAACTTCAAAATGTATATTGCAGTTTCCCAGTTGTTATATTGCTCTCATCTATATTGCAGGTTATGCATCTTGATGCTGAGAAGGAGATGATGTCTCAGTGTGTGGCTTTGCTTGGGAAGTTTATTGCTGTTCGTGAACCGAACATTAGGTATCTTGGCTTGGTAAGTAATTTCTCCAATCGTATTTCTAAAGATCTGTTGTGCTGGTGGTTGATTATATCTAAATACAGTAAATTGTGGCAATTGACTTGAGGTGGGAGGAAGATGAGGCCACATTTGTTTAAAAAATGCACCTTAATTTCCCAAAATTTTAGACTTTGTTGGTATGCTGATGGAGACTCTTATTTATTTGCACAGGAGAACATGACGAGGATGTTATTGGTGTCAGATGTGCAGGATATTATCAAACGACATCAAGCACAAATAATTACTTCTTTGAAAGATCCTGATATCAGGTACTTTTGTGGTGATGGGAGTTTGGTCCAATTTTCTCCTGCTTTGCTTTTTTCAAAACATCAGCCAGTACAGACCTTTCAGAATTTCTGTCACTGTGAAAGAGGGAATTTCCTTTTAACTTTGCTCTATGACTTTATATTCTTTAATAATTTGCTAGGATACATTTTGATCTCCCAAAAACATCTTTCATCTCTGAAGGATGAGAATTGCTGTAGCATAGCCATTACATATGAGACATGATATGAAAGTCTCTTTGATGTGGATTTAGTGTGATGCCAGTCTACATTGTCATCATATGATTGGCAGAGTAGGGCACACAGGTTTTAGTTGCCAAGTGGCCTTGTCTAGGCACCTCACATGCTTTGAGTTAAGTAGAGGGCTAGTTACGCTTTAGTCCTACATGGCTAAATTGGAGGATCTTGCGTATATGTAGTGGACAGCCCCACCCATGTGTCTAGTCATATTGGGTGGTGGGCTATGACCCTACATCACTTTTGTCTACACTTGGTAAATTGATTATTGTATTATGAACTTGCTAATTCAGCTTTAGCTATGGAACATTATTTTGGTGACTGGAAATGTACACATTTGTAAAGAATGACTTTGGTCCTTGTATGCTGAGTGATCATGTCCTTCAGTTTCTAGCTGTTGGTTGAATACCATGGTTGGTTATTAGTGAGACATGTTCAGTTTTTGGTTCTGAATCTTTCCTTTGTGTACAATTCTTGTCTGTAGTATGAATTCCACCATAGGAGTGATTTCTTTTTGAAGTATTGTGTTGCATTTTTTTTCTTTGTATCCTCTGTTTTTGAGTTTCCTCGAAGAATTCTTCTGCACAATTGTCTTTCCTATGCTTGATTATGCTGGTTGATGATCATTGTAAACTCCTCAAATGTTTGCAAATGTTCCAGCATTAGGAGACGTGCTCTTGATCTACTCTATGGTATGTGTGACATTACAAACGCCAAGGATATAGTTGACGAGTTATTGCAGGTACTAGTGAATCTTTTGTTGTGTTTTCCTCTTTTTGTAGCTTTAGTGTTTGAATATCATGCAATAGAAGGTCAATCTGAGATCCTCACAAATTGCTATTATCTCTCTTCAGTATCTTAATACAGCGGAGTTTGCCATGCGTGAAGAATTGGCACTCAAGGCTGCTATTTTAGCAGAGAAGTTTGCTCCAGATCTATCTTGGTATGTACCAATTTTTACATCAAAGAACTTATTTCATGGTTATATCATTTATATTGGCACCTCTCGAATGTGTTTTTTTTCCCAAGCATCAGTGAGAGAATTTGAATGCTTGAATAGACCAATCAAGAATCTCTTTGTTATATCATAGGATTTATTTTATGAATATATTCCATAACTCTACCATGAGTTTTTAGTTATATCATCATGGATGTTGTCTCAATTGTAAAATTTGGCCTAATTGATGATATTCTTCTGCAATCCTGTAATCAAACTTATATTAATTAGTAGCAATGTTCTGGCAGTTAGTTTATTCTTAACTTCTGACACTGAGAAATGACAAAATGGTTCCTATGTAGCACTTTGTATGATCTGATCTTGATAATTTTCCTCTAATTTTGCAAATATTGATTTCTCTTCTTGGTTATACTTTTTGCTTCAGCTAAATTGTTGAGGTAATAAAAATTACCTGAAGCATGGGAATCCAAGTTACCATTAAGGAGATGGTAAAATTCAGATTTCCATGCCTTATTAATTTTGCAAAAGCACTTGAGACTAAAAATATTATCAATGCAGCCAATCAGTTTCTCACCCTCCTTCCTTTCCAAATCACAAATTAGTCTTCCACCAACCTTTTCTGTATTTTCTTTCTTTTATTTCCTGCTTCTTCACCTCATTTCTTCTATGCAAAAACCATATTCAGGTCCATGCCATCTCCATTTCCATTGTCCCTCTGGGTTGTAACTTAGTATAAATTCATCAAAATCTCTTTTACGCCCTTCAAATTCTTGACAATCTTGATGTCTATAATGTCTATTATTGTTTTTTGTAGGTATGTTGACGTCATTCTCCAGTTGATTGATAAAGCTGGGGATTTTGTCAGTGATGACATATGGTACCGTGTGGTTCAGTTTGTCACTAACAATGAGGATTTACAGGTTCACACCATTTATTGCCAGTAATGTAGGATTGTGTTCTTAGTAGATCTGTCATTCTGGTCATATAACTGCTCTAGTGATGTTTTTACAGCCATATGCAGCAGCGAAAGCAAGAGAGTACCTCGAGAAGCCTGCTTTGCATGAGACCATGGTCAAGGTGTTTCTTTTATCCTGATCTTTGGTTTCTGTTCATATTGAGAAGAGAATTCTGTTAACAAAACATATTTGCTAAACTCTCTGCATTTCACTTCATTTTTTAGCTTTTATCTCTTTGTAAAACTTGATGCAGTAGAATGTCTTCATGCCACCGTAGTAATTCCTCAAAGTTTGCAATATGTCTAGACTTGAAAATTTTTGTTTGATTTTCACCTGGCTGTTGAATTTTCTGAAGTTCCCTTTAGAATGGGACATTAAAGTTTAGTAATAGACCTACATGATTGATCATTATAGCAATTTGTTTCATCTGAAACTCTAGGACTCTAGCAGAGCAAAAATCTGCTAACAAGTTGTTCATACTTCATTCACTTTTTCTATTCTCATAATTTTACAATTGAGGCTTGAAAAGTTAAATCTAAGGGTGGAGGTACAGGAATACTTTCTTTTATCAATTATTTTGGGTTTTTTTTTGGAGGAGATTACTGGAGTATAATTTGAAGTATTAGCACACTCCATGGTCATGATCACTAACTGAAAATTTGGCAGTCGTATCTGATCAAATTCTTACCATGCTTTTAACTGCAGTTTTAATTTAGTGACACTTGCGTTGCCACCTGTTTGATATACAATATATGCTTAATTCTTGTAAATATTATTGATGCATTAGGTGAGTGCTTATCTTCTTGGAGAATACAGCCACCTTTTGGCTCGAAGACCTGGCTGCAGCCCTAAGGAAATCTTCACCATTATTAGTGAGAAACTTCCTACAATAACGTAAGCTTACAGCAGTTCCATTTTGGTTATGGACTGTTGATGTCATTTTTGTAATGCATCAAAGAATTATTCTCTTCAGAACAAGTACTCTTGCAATTCTTCTGTCAACATTTGCCAAAATCTTGATGCACAACCATCCTTCAGATCCAGAATTACAAGAACAAATCTGGTCTATATTTAGAAAGTGAGTATTATACTTTTCTTACCTATCCTGCTTGGTTATGTTTAAAAATTTATTATGTCTATAATTTTGTATGTTTGTTTCATAATCATAATAGGAAATGTTTTTGTGCATTTTGGCAGATATGAAAGTTATATTGATGTTGAAATCCAGCAAAGAGCCGTTGAGTATTTTGCACTTTGTAGGAAAGGGGAAGCTTTAGTGGATGTATTGGCTGAAATGCCTAAATTTCCAGAACGCCTGGTAGACCTCTGGGTTTGATTTATTTGTTAATGAATGAAGCAGGAATTAAAGAATTTTCCTTTTTTGCTAAAGCTAGTGAAAGGTAAAAAGTCTTCCATTTTCTACTAACGCATGTTTTTAATTGTCAACACTAGTCTGCTTTGCTTAAAAAGGCTGAGGATGCTGAAGTCGACACAGCAGAGCAAAGCGCAATCAGAGTAAGGAGTCAGCAACAAACATCAAATGCTTTGGTTGTAACTGACCAACGCCCTGCAAATGGATCTGTTCCAGTCAGTCAGCTTGCCCTTGTTAGGATGCCAAGTGAAAATATGGTTAGGGTTAAGCCTTTCTACTAACTTGTAGTCAATGATTGTTCATGGTAATACTGCTTCAACAAGTTTAAATGCAATATCCAGGAAGCTAGTAGTTCACATGATCAAGCTACCTCTGAAGTTCAAGTTAACTCTCAAGATCCAGAATTGTCCCATGAGAATGGGTCCATCAATGCAGTTGTCCCTCAAGATGTTCAATCTGCAGACCTCCTTGGAGATCTTTTGGGTCCACTTGCAATAGAGGGTCCACCTGCCCCTGCTGTTCCAGCTGAGCATAAGGACCGCAGTCTGTTGTCAGCACTGGAAGGAACCCCTGAAGCAGCTGGTCCCCTGGCATTGGCCACAGTTGATGATCAGCCAAACTCAGTTCAGGTACCCAATTATGCTGGTTCGTCATGCTGATCTATGATTATCCTTTTCTTTGCTACCCTTTTTCTTGATTGTATTACTTGAATATTAATCCAGCATATTGTTTGAACTATCTTCTTTTGGCTTCGTTTTAACCTTCCCTATTTTCCAACAGCCAATTGGGAACGTTGCAGAAAGGTTCAATGCACTATGCCTTAAAGACAGTGGCATACTCTATGAGGACCCTCACATACAGGTTTCCTGCATATACTTCTTAAACTTATGTCTAGAATGTAGTGATGACTGCAAATGGTTATTTTGTGTGCTTCTTGGGTGTGCTTTGCTCATTGATTTGTTAAAAGCCCTTGTTTGAAGAAAGGCCTTCTAAAAAGTTAAAAAGAAGCTTAACTTATACATGTCACAAGTCTGAACTTCCTCAAATTATAAGTTTGGTAGTTGATTCTGGCCTTTAATTTCATTTATGATTCTTTGTAACTGAACCAGCCATAGTTGTTTGACTTGCTAATGATTCATAATTCCAAATAAGTTCACAGCGGTGTTTATGTGGTTGAGTGTTATTTTACAAATTATTTTTCATCATGTTTTACCTTTCCCCTAGATTTTTTTACTGAATAAGCACTTATTTTCTTGACCTTTTACTTTCTTTCAGATTGGAATAAAAGCAGAATGGAGATCTCATCATGGACGTCTTGTTCTTTTCTTGGGAAACAAAAATACTTCACCTCTTGTCTCAGTGCGAGCTGTGATACTGCCTCCAACCCATTTAAAGATGGAACTTTCATTAGTACCAGAAACTATTCCTCCACGGGCACAGGTCTGACTTAGTTGTCTACTTCTATTTACTATTTTATTTAATAGAAACTTTGAAGTTTGTCACTTTTCCTTAATGTACTAGGTTCAATGCCCACTTGAAGTTGTGAACCTGCGAGCAAGCAGAGATCTTGCTGTTCTAGATTTCTCATATAAATTTGGAACTGCCATGGTGCCATTCGTCACTTTGCCTTTATACTTTTGTTTTTGTGTTTATTGTAGAAGATCATTCTTCACTAATTTGTTATGTTTTCCAGGTTAATGTCAAACTACGGCTTCCATCTGTTCTTAATAAGTTTTTGCAGCCCATTTCAATCTCAGCTGAAGAGTTTTTCTCCCAGTGGAAATCATTGTCAGGACCACCTCTGAAACTTCAAGAAGTGGTGAGCATCTGGATGAACCTATATATATATATATTGCTATTTTCTACTATAAGTTTGTCTGGAAGAGCATAACTAAGGGTCAAATTTACCTTAACTAGTCATTTTATAAAAGATTTCTTTAAAGATAATCAAAACTTTTCTCTTTTGCTTGTTTGGTCTTTTACCGCTGACATAGTGCATGAATGTAATTCATTTTTGAGGCAATGTGTAATTAAATGTGTATTAGCAGATTCTCAGAAGACGAATGTTAGTAGCTCCTAAATTCTAAAACATGGCTCCCAAGAGTTAAAATTGCTAAATCTAGGCTATAGTTTTGGATGATTTAATAGATCCAAGCCAAAATTTCATCATTGACAAATATAGTCCATGTGTTTCTAAATTCTTACCGAATCTAACTGTCAATTTGGACATTATTTGTCCAAATGCATCTGCCTGGTGCCACATGACAACTAACGGTCATCATACCACATTGGATCAAAAACTGAAATATTTTGATATTTTAGTCTCTACATCATATATTAGGTTTATTAAATTCAGATAATGAAATCATGCTTAATTTAACTAGAAATGATATCATGTGGCATTGTCAATTAACTATAAGTACTGGATATCTGTTACTAAGCAAATGAGTATGTGTACAGATTTGTTGAAAATGAAATTTCAGAGTTTGAAGTGAAGGCTTCATAATCCACCTGAGTAACAATTCTCTCAATTCTAACATTTTTGAGGACGTTTGCAGCTCAGAGATGTAAAACCTTTACCTCTTTCTGAAATGGCAAACTTGTTCACCAGCCTTCGCATGGCAGTTATTCCTGGAATTGTAAGCTGTATCTTCTTTTCTTTTATCTTCCATGTGATTCTTTAGAGAAAATAACAGTTACCTCTTCTCCAGGATACAAATCCAAATAATCTAATTGTTTGCGCTACCTTCCATTCAGAGAGCTCCAGGGCAATGCTTTGTTTGGTTAGTATATATCCTTTTCACCAATTTTTCTTAAAATTTGCTATGATTTCTTCCAAGTAATTGAGTCTGTGGAATACAAGCCATGTTTCCTCTATATTTATGCAATTGTCACCTCCTGTGATGGGCTGTCTTTACATTCACGCTGTTGTAGCTATATTAGTCTTGTTTACTGTCAATTACGTTTTATAACTGATGATTCATTGCGCAAGTGCAAGTATTCCTGACATTTACCTCTTTCCTGCAGCGATTTCGTTTGTTTTCCTCATGTTACATGCATGCTAGTGTCTGTTGTAGGTTACTACTCATTTGAATGCTTTAGTTCCATTTAGACGACAGAAGAGTTGAATCTAATAGTCGAAGGTGGCTCAAAGAAAACATTAGTTAATAGAATAGAAAATAATTTAATTGCTTTGAATATTACTAATGATATAATGTGGCTTATAGCTCCATGGAGGGATAAGATTCATATAGCCAACTTCAAATATATGGGACAAACAATTTGATGATGACGATGATGATCTATAGTTCTGTACCAATATCAATGTCTTCCTGATGGTTCTCTTTTCCTCACCTTGTTAATGTGAAATAAGATATAGTACTAAATTTTAAAATAAAATAAGGCAACTTCACTAGTGAGCTAGTGTGAATGCCATTTGAATATTTTGAGCAGAACTTTTTTGTGGCCGTTTGCTATTTCCATTCAATGATTATTTTACACGTTTTCACTTTTTTAGGAACTTCACACTGAATTTAGTAGGAAAACTGTCTGAAGCCAATCTCTTTGCATTTTCATTTGTATGTTGGAAGTGTTAGATTGGTCCATTGACATTCTCTGCTTAGTGTTCCCACAGATTGATGTTGACTCTGATCTAGTAACATTTTATGTCCAACATTTTTCAGATTAGAGTTGAAACGGATCCAGCTGACAGAACCCAGCTTCGCATAACTATAGGATCAGGAGATCCAACTTTGACATTCGAGTATCTCTTCTGAGTTAGTTGATTTTGGCTAAAGATCCATTCCATCTTCTAAAACAATAATTTTCTTAATAGGTTGAAGGAATGCATCAAGGAACATCTGATCAGCATACCAATGCAAGCTCCGACACCAGTCATACCACCATTACAACCGCAATCACCAATTACTCCAGCATACAATGATCCTGGTGCCATGCTTGCTGGCCTACTTTAAAACCTTGGATGTACTTGCCTTTTTCAGATTTAGAGAAAGATGTGCCAGCCAACAATTCTTGTAGTCGACAACACAAATGGATGAGTATTTAGTACGAGGGTGTACAGAAGAAATGTTGGATCAATCAAGCATGATCAGGATAGTATTCGATATCAAATTCTTTGGGCATATTGTGTATGATTTGTTTTTTCTTCCTTTTTTTTTCTCCCATTGTTATTATGCTTCTATTTCTTCATTGAATCTAGTGGATGCAACAAGGCCATTGTGAAACTCTGTTTTGACGTAATTTTGTTTCATGTATCAGTAACAAAATAGGGGAAATTATTTTTGCAACCTGTAATGATACATGGGACGATAGAGGGTTTGTAGTCCCCCGTGTCGTCCTCTCTTTCCTAAATCGTGTTGATCTGTCTTCTTTTTGTTCTTTTCAAGGGTTTGATAACCGACATTTCATGTCTTGCCATGACTTGGAGAAATGTTCATTTTACCCCTTAAAATCAAAGTACCTTATAAAATCATCCAAATTGTTTAAAAATTTAAGTTACTATTTAATGGAATGATTATATGAGGGAAAAGTTATCACCTTTTCATTAGATAACAAAGTGATGAGTTTAAAAGCAATTGTACATAAAAGGATATTCCGACGGCCATTTTGATTAGAAAAAGTAGGTAGAGTCAGCTGAGTGAAAATTTCTTAGATTTCGCATTACGTTGTATAATGTTTGTGCATTTTACCTATTTAATATTTTCAACAAGAAATTAACAAAAGGACGTTAGCAAATATTAATTAAAGAAAACGGTGAACTAAGAAAATATACTGTAGACACTCCTACCGCGCTAATGGATGAAATCACGTGTAAAGAAAATCAAAAGGAATTCCAATTGCTCGGCTAATACGAAATGATAAATACAAAATGAGAGATTCATCACTACGATCTGATGGTCATTCAAGGCGCGCCAGTGTGCAACACCAAACACATTTTCCTTCTCTTTCTTTCAGATAAGTGAAGGGCAAGTGCATCATACAAAACACTTTCAATGTAGCATTCATGAAATGACAACTAAGAGGCCACTACGGGAATTAACTCATACGATTTAGGCTCAATCTTTTTAAAAGGAGAAAGACGAGCACCACCAAACCTCTGTTGAAGGAATATTAGCACTGAAAGAAGGATTCCTCCTTGCTCGAGAGCTGATGTACTCTGGAAGATAGTGTCCAGCTCTTCTCTTGCTAAATCCACTGTTAGTTGTTCATCCCCTTGAATTTTGTCAACATGGTTCGTAGCGTTCGCATTCAGCAATGTACTACCTTTGTAATCCATTTTTCATCATAATTTCATTTCGCATTATTACAGCTCCCTTTGCTGCATATGTAAATCGCAAAAGTTTTATAAAATTCCCATACCTTAATGGCAAAGCAAATTCAATGTTGGAGGCTCTCCTGTATGCAAAGGTAAAATTTTTTGGTATGGTTATTATTTATTCTGTTCATCTACAATTGATCAACATTCTCAAAGAACTTTCTGCTCAACCTTGGTATTTATGGAGCAAAGTTTGTGGCTGCTTGAATCTAGCCACTAGATTGGAACTACGTTTCAACAAGAAGAAAGGATATTTCACTTTATTTTGACAAAATTTCGCAAATGTAAATGTTTTATTTCTTGACATTGCTGCAGAACCTGATTTCAGCAGTACTCATCTAAGAGTCTCCTTTCTTTTAGAAAGGCAATTGCATATATTTTAAATAAGAGGGAAAAAAGAAAGAAAAATGCATACAAGCATAAAAAACCAATTAATCAAACCATAAGAACAAAAAGGCAAATACATTAACAATTTATGATGACTGCCTTAAATATGAAACCTTACGTAGAAAAGCTTATCTCCTTGTGACATTGAGTGAATAGAACATTAAAGTATGCTTCAAATGCATGTATGTAATCATTGCGTTCTGCTATTAGTTTGAAAGGATCCGTGAAGGACACATCACCAGATGCCATTTCAGAAATATCCATTGTCTATAAGAATCGACCAAAAAAATGCTTGGAATAATAAGAAAAATATGCATTGTTTAAGAGTGTTTTTAAAACCTTTGAAGATCAATCGGGTCCAATTTGATCAATAGAGCGAGTCCATTTGAATCAAATTTTTGACCGCTAGTCTAGAGGGCTGACAAAGTTGGAAACGTTGACTGCACAATGACTAGGTAAGAAAATTTCTCAATATTATCATTAGTAAAATTTAAATTAATTAAAATGGTTTACATTAACAAAGTTTTTTAGCCATTGTGCAGTCGACGTTTCCAACATGTTCATATCTATCTCCCATATAACTTCTTTCATTTATCATCTTAGCGTTTCAATTTTGCTACATTAAATTTTTGTATTTTTTACATGAGCATTTCCTAAGTAATGGTTAAGTTTTCTCATAGATTTCATCATCAAATAGGGAAGCATCAACTTACTTGTATCCTCCTCGTCCATTAGCTTTTAATATCCGTGAGCTTTAACCTCAACTTCATGTTACTAGCCTGGACCAGAATTTCCCCTTTTGATTCTTCCACCTTCAGAACGACGGCCTCCTTGCCAAGGGATGGAATATTCACTGTATCGCCTACTGCTGGCACATAGCATTCCTCGTCTGAGAGAACAAGAACACATGTATTTGAGTAACATGTTTCAAAAAACAAAAAACAAAAGGGGAAAAAAAGTCAATTTTCTTCTGCTTTTTTTTTTTCTTATTACCGGATTGGACTAAAGCCCAATCTCTCAACACACGAACAAAGGTTATATTTCTCAAATCAATGTTGAAGGCAAAAGTCCAATTCTCTTGATTCAATATTATCTTCCCTTTTCAAGTGAACCTAAGGATTAACGCCACCAATCTTACAACTAATAAGCTATTAGAACTGAACTGACGCAATCCTAAATTTGATCCGCCAAGTTATTATCTTAAAAAACTAATAGCATGTTGCTAAGAGAAGGTCCTACCTATATCACATATCGTAGCATAGAAGATACCCCATCTTTAGGAAACGATGTTGCTTGAGAAAACAAAAAAAATGTGAAAAAATGATGAGTTATACCCACCATTCATTGGCTTAGTGGTTCGGGATGATATGCTCCATCCTGGGGTGGTGTTTGACTTTGGATGCTCAAGATTTTCCATTGAGTAGCTATTGGCTACTATGTTCTCACTTTTTGATTTCATCTCAGTAGACTCGCGAAACTGATGCAGCTTATGACGAAGTAGAGAACGTGCCACTGCAGCACTATCTGAGATTGCTTTTGCTTTCCTTCTTTTCAACTTAACGCCATGATCTGCAATCTTCTTCTTTGCCACCAATAGGCTTCCACGTAGTTCTTTTGACAGCCTAAAATCAGTAACTTCATGTGAAATTACAAATAATGAACAAAAACAGACTTTTTTAAGTGAATCGACTGCCTAAAAAAGAATAAGAAAGAGATGCATTATCATGCTTTAACAGTACATAATATGTATTCCATTAGCATAATAACCTCAGGTAAACAAAACTAAGTGGAATATAGAGATACCTAAATCAAATTGTTGCAACGGCATAAAGACCATGAGCAAATGTTTTTTTAATACCTTTGGCTAATTAGAATAAAAAAACTAGTCATTGCTTGATTTTGTACTACAAGAAATCATTTTCTTGGCAGCATTGACTGTTGTCATACCAGGTTTTATTTGGGACAATTACATAACATTAAATAAACCATTGACATTTTTTCTAAATGGGACAAAAGGTTGTACCAACGTAAATAGTTAGAACCCAAACAATGATCTGCAACTGGAATACTCATACATATACTCATGAGGCCTGAAAGCATCACCCACATTTCTTTATTTCCTTTTCACTGAAATGTGTGGTGTTTGGTGATAAAAACCCCATAAGAAAAGACTAGCAATCTCTCACTATCTTCAAACAATAATTATCTATGGCTACAGTTTAATCCAGTGGCTCAAGACCAGTGCACCATTGAGCCCTAATCTAGTTAGAGTGTTTCACACAATCAGCTCTTTGTAAGAGCAATACAACAAAATAATATAACAAATAATTCTGACGGCACAAGACATGCTAGAAGCTGTAATACCATACATGCCAATTCCCACTAATTCTTTTTTGAACTACCATTGCTCATTATCCATTTCATAACCATTTCAACCATAGAGCGTGATCAGTATTTGTCGATTACCATTCATGATAATGAGAAAGTAATTTACATCATGTGTATCCTACATTTATTTTTTTTAACATAAATTTTTGTGTTCTTACTAATGCAGAGCCATTTTCCTACCTAAACCAAAGTGTTACCTGCTGTAAACAGATTGTTGGAATTCTTCAACACATCCACTTATACTAATTGGCAAAGCATTTGAATTTAGTATTAACGAGTTTAACTGCAAGCTGAATTCAGATCTTACATATCATCAGTACGGTTTCACTTATCATGTGATTGAAGTTATCATAAAAGGATTGGATGTAGATCATAACTAATATTTCAGAATAATATTGAAAAAAATAGTTTGGCAAGATCTTTCATATTGGTTGATAAACTATTACTATACTACCCAAAGTCCCTTATTACATTTTTTCAGTAACTCAACTTCTAAATAGATAACTAATTATATCCTACTGCATGCTTTTCATGTTAATTTTTAGCAGTTATAAAAAAAAATAGAACCACAGTCCATACTTCCTTTTTTCATAACAGCAAGAATGGCAAAACTGCAAAAACTGATCTTGGCAGCATAAAAGTGAAAAAGTACCATGAATCTCATGTGCAAGTGATGCAATGATAAAAAAACAACATAAACATGTAGTCAAATAGCCACAATCTTGTGTTTTAGTGTGTAAACTACTAAATGCCAAGAAAATATAGTCAATTACTAAATCAAGAAGTCTGTGCCAAATGCCTTAGAAGAAAAAAAAATATAGCATATCGCATGTAAAAATTGAACCAATAATATTAGTTTATGACATGCAAAATATGTCAATAGATGTTTAGATCCATATGATTACAATACGTAAAACTTTTGGAAAAGAATAATCCTTACATCAAGTAGCGTTCTGCGTCCTGAAGATTTTGTTGGAAGCTTTGTTTAAACCTTTCCATATCGACTATTACCTGCATGAACACTCTTTTATACTCATAGATTGTCAATTAAAATAGTAAATAAAAGTTCAAAATCATGCATCCAATTGTTAAAAGGCCCACCACCGCTAAGTAAACTTATGTTTCTGAGTTGGAAGTTGTCACACTCTTCCTCTGATAGAACTTTGAAGTATGAATTTGTATCAGCAATGTGTTAGGGGACTTGGGAACCATCATCAGATAGTTGAGACCAACACAACTTACAATGATGAAGCACTAGCAGACTTAGGAAAAAGAAGATCTTTCATGAACATGGACCAAAAGAATGAACTAATAAAGAAAATCTGACAACACAATTCCTCACTAACATAGTAGGATAGAAATTATACAACACATTATCTAGGACCTTTTGGAGCATCTCACCTCAATTAACTATTCCACACTTTATCCCTCCCTCTTTCTTAAAAAACATTTTTATAATTGTACTCCAGCCATATAATTATAAATTACGTGGCCATTGTAAGATATTAAGAATTTTATGAAATTTTTTTGTTCTAAACATGAACTGAAGCTTAAAAGATTGCCAGAAAATCTTTCATGGTATCATATGGTATGAATTATATGAATAATCCAAAGCAGAACTGACTAATAAAAAATTATAATGTGAAAAAACTTAGACAAACAAGATCTTTAAATTATAAATTATCATTTACTGAGAAAACATATTTTAAGTTGCAATACAGAAGCAAAACATGATTGTGACTTTACCTCATTGATCTCTGCACTTGCAGTTCCAAGTAGCTTGCGTGCACCATCCACAATAACATTTGCCAGACCTAGCCTTTCAGCAATGTTAATTGCATTTGAACGGCCTGAAAGAAATATGTGAAGACTCCTTCATTTTCCAGGAATTGAAAAGACTAAAATAACTCACTATTGGGTTTAGGTGATAACTACAAATCATCACGGTGATCATATTCTGAACTTTGATACAATTGTCAGTCACAACTTATGCTCACTTAATTGCTACTGATAAATACTAAGAAAACTTTACTATCCCTCAACAAAGTCTCTTGAGCATTTTTATTGTAAAAAAAAAATTAAAAATAAAAGTATTTTTGTTGCTAAAATTCCAATTCCTAGCGCTTGTTATGCATTCGTGATATCAGAACATTTGGCAAGGATTCCAACATTGAACTAAGTTCAACAATTTCATCATTATGTGAAATATATCATTCATTTTTTAGGCATAGGTTCTAATTTCATTTTGAATTTTTGAAGAAAAATGTGCAGCGAAAAACAAAAAGGCTTTGTAGAAAGTTGATGCCCTATCATCAATCATGTACAAGATGCCAAACTCCTAGAGATAACCAGATTGTGCAACAATATGCATTTCTAATTTTATAGAGGCCAAGTCAAGTGATTCAGACACATGCAACAATTCTAAGTGATAACCCTTCAATCCGCCCTGTGTTCTTGAAAGCATAGCATCTTGTACATGATTGATGACAGGGCATCAACAATTATGGAACTTAAGAATTTCGAACCCAAGGCTTGGCAACAACTTCCAAGGTTCTTACCAACTGAGCTACCTGGAACTATCCTATGTGAAACAGTAAGTTGAAAGGCAAATTACAGTTTCTCAATGTAAGACACATCAAGTTATATATGATTTATTGTCTGAAAATACACGAGTAAATCTGATTAAAATTATCTTGTGTATTGTGTGAAAAGAGTCGACCCTACTGGGATAAAACTTGGTTGTTGTTATTGTGTGAAAAGATTGGATCCTAGCACTTTTTTCCAGATGCAAATACAAATCCATGATGACTTGTTCTTTGAAGGCAAGGGACACGTGATCTAAAAGTCTCGTAGTCCACGATCGATGCTATTCTTTAAGCTACTAAAGAGCATTTCATGGCGGACAAATTGCTAAAAGGTGCCTGAGTGATCGTGTAAGTGCCAAGGTGAGGCAAAGTCCAAGTGCCTCACTACAATCACTAGCAAGTGCTCAGTTGTGGGAAGCAGGCAGTAAGGCAAAAACTCTAGTCTAGTTCAGGCTTGTGTTAGGTTTAGGTCTACCCAAGGTTTGTTGATTTAGGGTTCTCCTGCACACTATAGAATTATTTCTCTCTTCTGCACAGAACACACAACCTCAACCTCAACCTCAAAAAGAACAAGGTAACACACTAATGCTTCCTACCTACGGACTTCAAGCAAAGCTACATGTGGATGGTTATCTTTGTGAGATGCATTGATTCACCTATGAGCTATAAGAAACAGAGATAATCTTTGATATCTCCAGTGCTACC
>JBBMKF010000021.1:2233589-2258562 GCA_037834155.1 Curcuma caesia | reverse complement strand
ACTGACCTACTAAACCTAATGGGTTTAATATAATTCTAGCTCCGAGCTCATTAACCTAAATGGCTTGGCTAATTTTAAAGTTTGATTAATTCTAACCCTAAAATTTCTAGGGGATTACATAGAGATTTATAAGTCCATTTATTTAAAAATGTATACATTATTTTTTTTATTATATTAATTTGATTTATTCGATTTAATCAAATAAAAAATTTTAAAATATCAAATTCGAACTAAATTAATTATTTTTTTTAAAAATAATATTTTAAATCATAGAATCAAAATCTTAAATTCGATCGATTTACTCAATTTAATTGAATTTTTATTAACTCCTATGTGCAGCTGCATTTTGCATGAACAAGTGATTTTACACCAGTTGCCAAACCATTTTGACGATCATTTCTCTATAGATATATACCCTATAGCATTCAACATTATCATAATTAGTGGGCCTCTCGGCTCAGTATTTTTTTTTTCAATCCATATTTTCTAAGTTTTGACAATCTACGCCCTCAAGGTGTAAATCAATTACTGTGACTCTAATAATATTGCATTGTAGAAATGGCTCGAAGAGATACATCCTCCATGAGCCAATGACTAGAAGGTCAAGAATTATGTACTGACAGATATATATATCAATACAATATTATATACTGTAACACTTACTAGATTATATGCTGTAACACTTAATAGTAACCTGTAACACTTAATAGTAACAGCTGTTTGAGAGGGAAGATGTAAGCGTGGGCTTGTAGGTCGAAGGCTTCAAATCAAAACACAACTAATCACCTACAACTAGAAGTTCTATCAGTGGCTAGTTGCATGACTTACGTACACAGCACTATGTGCCTTGTCAAACACAATAACATGGTGAAACTCAACCACTTAAAAAGTATTAATTATTACACTAACAATATGCTCAAGACACTTGGATATATCATTACATCAAATAAATGTCTTGTAGAATTACAATTTAGAATGGAGCAATACTTTATAATCTGTATATGGATCATTTATAATTCATAGACGAACAGAAAAGCACACCTTCGTATGACCATGTGTGAAGGATGCCTTCGTGCTACTGTCCTTCAAACTATTCTATCATTTGTTGATCCCATGAAATCAAATCTTGTTTTTCGTTGCTTAGCAGGGACAAAACTTCTCATCCTGTTAGATTGTCATACGGAGCAATCCAATTAATGAAACATTACATGCATCCAACATGATTAGAGGCTTCCTCTAAGATCAACGAAGCTTCCGTATATGGGATCGACCAAATTTTTTCAACATGGGCAAAGGTTGATGAAGCTTTTGTTGCAAGATCGTTGAAGTTTCGGCAATGTGTTTTAGGCTTGGTAAAGTCTAGCCTAAAGTGAATCAAATAGTTATTCAAATATTATTGAATTCACAATTTGAATTTATTTGATTATTTGAACTTTTTATATTTTTGAATTTATTTAGTTGGTTAATAACTTTAATTTTATAAATTTATTTATTTGATTTAAAATTTTGTTTGTCTATTTACAAATTTGATAAGAGTTTTGCCGATAAATATGATTCATAAACTTAATTCGTGAATCAAAAATATTATTCATTAAGAGTTAAATTTTTTATATATAAATATTAATAAAGAGAACACATAGGTATTAAAAGTTGTTCATTTAATTTAATAAATTATTATATTTCAATTGATTCATTGAATTGATATGTTAAATGAATATAAATAAGCCCTTACATCAAACTTACTTAAGATATTTATTTTATTTACGATCAACCTAGTGGTACCGTACCTCCTAAAAATTCCTTAGGGGGTTTTCTTATATGGGGCTGTTTCAGCGATGGGGTCGATCACTATAAAAAGTTTACCCACTATAGTTTAAGTCCCCGGGGCAATGGTGCAACGGTAGGACATCCGGGTTATGACCTAAGGATCCGCGGTTCGATCCCCAACTACAGCTACGGCGTATTTGCAGGAATTTTTCTCCAAATGGAGAACGCAATTAAAGGATGTTGGACATCTGGATTGGTCGCTGTATGCGCTTCCCGATTTACCCTGGTGATCAGTGGAAAACTTCTATAGGATCGGATCGGTCACCCCAGGGATTGAGTCAATGAGACTGACTGAGATTTATCACGTATATTCTCAATTAGATTTAGAATTATCTCTTTTAAGTTTTAGTTGGCTAATCAACCAACGGGCCGAAGTGGGCCAACTATCTACGACAGCTTTTGGGCACCATGAACTCATATTCGAACCAAAATCTCCTAATTAATAATTCGTGTAAAAAAAAAAATAGCTAGATGCTAAAAAGATTAATACTTACTTTTTTACATATGTCAAATGTATATTAAAGTATTTTGATACCGAGATAAAGTCGTCTCAATTATTTTTGAGGCTCTAGATAAAAACAAAATATTTAGATCTTTAATATATATATATATATATATATATATAATAATATCAATATTTAAAAATAGATTTTCATCTAAAAGTCAACTTTTTTAATTTTTTGAAATGTAAAATTACCAATTATCTTTTTTTATATTCTAATTTTGATAATATATTTTTTTAATTGATAATAATTTTTGAGATGTTATTGAAAGATTTTATTAATTTTAATTTTAAAAATATATTTCTATTGAAGCTACGTATTATCAATTGCATTTTATAAGTCAAAGAAGAGTCGATTCAATTTTTAAAAGAAAAGATATACAATTTAAAATAATAATAATAAATAAAATTAAATAATATAAAATTTAAAATTATTGTTTTCAAATTAATTTAAAATTAAAAGTTAATATTTCTTATATATTCTTTATCGTTCCACATATTAAGATTCATTTAAATATAAAAAAAATTAACTTTTAGTCTCAAGAATTTAATAATAATTTATTTTTTTTACATTTTATTTTATTTCCCTATAATTGAACAAATAATTCTATCAAATAATGCTATTGGTTTTTTAATAAATAAAAAATAAAAATTGGTTCAGAATAAAATTGAAACGACCGCCAGAAAGCAAACCTGCTTATATTTGAAAAAACTTTAAAAAATAGGATATTTTATTAACTAACCTTTTTTTTAAAAATAATAATATTATTATTATAAATTTATATAATACGATGCCTCGTCTTTCCTTCTCCATGGTTTGGGGCTTTCGGGCGTCCGCAGAGATTCGTTACGCTTCATTCTCAATACAGATCCGCTTCGATTTCGCATTCCACCGCCGAGCAGATCGAAACCCTCTCCGGCGGCGGCGCCACCCTCCTTCTTCGTCTCCTCCTGCTCGATCCAACAGTTCGCGTCCCAGCGGAAGCCGGCCCTCAGCCGTAACCGGCAAACCCCCAATTTCCCATCCCTTTCTCTACTCCCCTCGTCCGCCCGCAGTCACAATCTCCAGCCTCCCTTTCTCCACTTCTCTATCCGCTCCAGTTTTCTGATCGTCGCGTAACCCCAGTCTCAGGTTCCGGCACGAGGCCACGATCCTCGCAGCCCTTCCCTTCCCTCGGAGCACTATCCTCGCGGTCTTGGCTCCTGCGAGAATCGGTGAATATCGGTTTGTACTATTTCAGCAGCAAAGACACTTCATGTTATAATTGATGGAAGTAAATTTTATGAGCTAGCTCTAGGCGTTATTTATTTTTAGAACGGTTCTTATTGTTCCTTTTCAAATCCGAAGGTAGATTTGAGAATATGCACTCTTATAATTGCCTTTTCTCTTCAAGGCTATAGTATTTTACAAAATATTAGATTGCCAGAATTGTCTTAGATTCTATGTTTCATTCACCTCCACTCTTCTATGGGAGTGAGAATTGTTGACATAAATAGAGAGTGAAGAATCAGACACTACCATATTGTTAATTTGAGGCACTGAAATGTTTCTGGAATTAGTGATCACGGATTCACAATGACTGAAGTATTAACAACTATTTTCTCAGTTATTCCATGCCTTTTCCATTTGTAATAATTTGAAATCTGTACTAGATGATGAAACATAAGGGTGACCTAGTAACATTCTAATAATTGCTTATGGATTAAAATCATAGTCTTTTTGCTAATTGTTAGGAATTAATCAATCAAGACTAGTTTGTCATTTTCTTTTCTAGGCTATCCCAGTAGTTCTCCAGGAAAAAATAAATATATTTCTTGAATGCAAACCCTAGGTGTGTTTTTTAAACCAATAAACATCTTCTTTTATATATATATATATATATATATATATATATTCAACTCTCGGGCTATCTTTGCTGTTTGATGGACTATATATACAATTTTTCAAAAACATTTTTTTTAATTGGTGTTCCACCCAAACGAAAATGTTGGTTCCATCATGCTAGAATGGTTGGTACTTGATTTTGTTTTGAACTTCTGTGGTTTTGTCTTATTGAATCTGCATGGCCGTTTTCCCTTGGTTAGCTCATCTGCCAACCCATTATTTCCAAATTTTACAGGCTTTCATCTAGCGATATTGTTATTGGGCAAGGGCATTGCTTTCTGATGTTGGCTGTGTAAATGTTGAATGAAGTAACCAAGCAGGAAATAGTTCTTAAAATTGACATTCTAAGACATCTTGCATTATGATACATGGAAACACATGTAGGGATTATTTAGCTTTAGTCAGAGTTGGAGAAAGCAATTAGCTAATTTGGTTTTAGTTGGTATGGCTGCTTCATACTTATTTGATACAATTATGTTAGATGATATGAATGTGTTCAAATGAGACTCATGCACATCAGTTAAGTGACATGTCAACATGAATGTTAGTGCAAGGAATGCCCAACTCTTAAACGGTTTTATAGAGGCATAATCAACTAGTGTTTTTTTGATATATGCATTTGGAAGGTATTCATGGTGGGAACTCATGAAGCTGATTACAAATAGACAATAGTTGTCACCCCATTGGATTTTGCTATTTTTGTAAACTAGTAATATGTATTACATAGGTTCTGTATTCTATCTTAGGTCTGATCCTGATGGTGAATTAATATGGAATGCAGTTGGTGACTGACTAAAAGAAGCAACCAGTTTTTTTCTGGAAATATGCAAGCCATAATTACATAATAGACACAGGACAACCATATGGTCATATACGCATGTATAATCCATTACAGCCCCAACATTTTCTTTAAATTGTTGATTTAGTTTTTATGGCGTTCTAGGGTGTCAGAAATTTCAGGTTCCATTTTGTTAATTATAAGGATTTAAGTTTCCTGCAAAATCAACTTATACTTATTCTATCTATTTAATTCCAATGGTTCCTAGGTAATTCTTAGAAACATATTTATACTGGCAGCCTCTCCAAGTTCACTTCTAGAACATCAATTTCATTGAACTCCTAGTACAATTAATTCAAATGTATTTAGTACTTGCTGATAGAACTTGATTTTTTCACTCTCTAGGGCTAGGCATTTCAAGGGAAATTTTTTAGTAGATTTCCCTGAAAATATGCTTGATATCTCCATTTGACAATATCTGTGTTTGTTGTTGCAGGGATATAGCTGATGAAGTATGAAGCAACAACTGCATATGATTTGATGTTCAGCACTATGTAGTTACAAATAGTATAGGCTGGCCCAGCATAAGTTAACTAGACCTGCATTCTCTACCTACAGAACCAAACAAGTATCTTTTGTCAGATGTCCCTCTTTACCAGGTTCTTTTACAAAAGACCACCTGATGGTTTGCTAGAATTTGTGGACAGAGTTTACGGTAAGCATTTTATCTACTTTAGTTGTGTGTATGTATCGTATATGTTCTTCAATTAAGCTATTTTTGGGTATCCTTGTGCAGTTTTTGATTCGTGCTTCTCAACTGAAGTTCTACCTGATGGATTATACAACGTCTATTTGCATGAAATTATCACTGAACTACATGAAGAATTTGCTGATTCTTCCTTTCTTGCATTCAACTTTAGGGAGGGAGAAAAAAGAAGTCAATTTGCAGAAATTTTACGTCAATACGATGTTACTATAATTGATTATCCACGCCATTTTGAAGGCTGCCCGCTACTTCCTTTATCACTTGTTCATCACTTCCTTCGAGTCTGTGATTATTGGCTCTCTCTTGGGGATAATCAGAATATTATACTGCTACACTGTGAAAGAGGGGGCTGGCCTTTGTTAGCATTTCTTTTAGCTTGTTTTCTGATTTATAGAAAATTGTATAGTGGCGAACAGAGAACTCTAGATGTTGTACATAAGGAGGCTCCTAAAGGTCTTTTGCAGCTTTTATCACCATTGAATCCATTACCATCTCAGCTACGATACCTGCAGTATGTTGCTAGAAGGAATATCACTCCACAATGGCCTCCCGTGGAACGGGCTCTTTCTTTAGACTGCCTTATTCTTCGAGGTGTTCCAAGCTTTGACTTGGATAGTGGTTGCAGACCGCTAATCCGAATTTTTGGACGAAATATCCATAAAAGTGATGGTCTTTCTGTTGGCACACTATACACAATGTCCAAGAAGAAACCTTTACGGCGCTACCAACAGGTATACGGTACTTGTTTTACTTGCTTATGTAGCACTATATTCTGAAGTGCCTTGCCAAAACATGTTGAGATTGCTTGCCCTTGCAGGACGAGTGTGATGTTATAAAAATTGATATCCAATGCCTAGTTCAGGGAGATGTTGTTATGGAATGCGTCCATCTTGATTTAGATCCAGAGAGGGAAGTAATGATGTTCCGTATAATGTTCAACACTGCTTTCATCCGATCGAACATACTCATGCTGAACTATGATGATGTTGATACACTATGGGATACCAAAGACCAGTTTCCAAAACGCTTTCGAGCTGAGGTATATGTTGTGTATTCTATACTGAAGCTATTTGAATAATTACTAATGCTTCTTGCCTCAACTAATTGTTTCTACACGCATTTCAATCTCCAGGTGCTGTTTGGTGATTCCAATAACATCACTCCTCCTAGAGCTCCAACTGTGATTTTTAATGGAGAAGTAAAAGGCGGATTGCCTATAGAGGCTTTTGCGAAGGTACAAGAACTTTTCAACAGTGTTGAGTTGCTTGAAAGAAGTGATGATGATGCATTCTGGCTGCTTAAACAAATATCAACCAATGCATTGCAAGAAAAACTTGAAAAGCTGATTTTAACAGATGCTAAGGAGGTTTCAAATATTCAAAATAAAGTGGGTTTACAATTGCCTCTAATGTCAATGTCGGAATCTGATGAGGAAAAAGATTCTGTAACTTCAGATTCTGCTGCTTCAGTGGACAATGAGAAGGTTCAGCATGTTTCAAGCACCACGATAGACATGGAAAAAATACTTGACACTTCCAAAGATTCTAAACTTAAAGGTAAACTTACCTTTGGATACTTACATTTCTTGGTTAAATATAAACATTATACTAACAAAAGTTGTGTAACAGATTCCCAGCAGTCCACTTCCAGAATTGCTGATCTTGGCACAAGCCTCGAAATGACACTTGCGGTACCACTGTCAGTTTCTCCACCTTCTGAAAGGAATCTTGAGTTTATAGAATCAGAAAGGCCAAATTCTATTCCTGAAGCTGCTCCACTAGCTCCACCTCCACCTCCACCTCCATCCACTACATTATCTAGTAACGATTCCCTGCTACCATTGTTACCTCCTCTTTCTTCCTCCACGGTTAATACAATTCCACTACCACCACCACTTCCTCCCCCTCTCGCGCAAAGTAAATGTCTCAATCCAAAGCAGTCATTGTCTTTGCCACCACCTTTGTCACAGCCACCACTGCCTCCACCACCACCACCACCTCCTCCGCCGCCGCTGCCGCTTGCTCAAACTCAACATCTCAATTTTGCTCCAGTTTCTCCCCCTCTCCCTGCATTCACATCTAATAAAGATGTTCAGCGGACTCCTCCACCACCGCCACCGCCACCGCCACCGCCACCGCCACCGCCTCCTCCTCTTCCTACCCAAAATAAATACCTCAACCCAACACCTCCACTGCCATCAGCATTACCAATGTCTCCTTCTCCTCCCCCTTTGTCTACATTTGCATCCAATAAAGATCTTCCATGGCTTCCTCCTCCTCCACCTCCTCCTCCTCCGACTCCTCCTCCTCCGCCTACATTCATGGCTAATAAAGATCTTCAACAAATTCCTCCTCCGTCAATGCCATCTAATAAAGGTTCTTTATCTATATCACCAGCTAATCTTGCTCAACCACCACCACCACCACCACCACCTCCACCTCCACCTCCACCTCCACCTCCACCTCCACCTCCACCTCCACCTCCTACTATTAAATTGGACAAGGGTCCTTGCCCTCCTCCCCCACCTCCTCCTCCAATCGTATCTACTAGAACCCCAATGCCTCCTCAAAATGGAAAAGGAAATATTCCACCACCACCAGCTCCTCCTCCAATTTCCAGTGGCAAAGTTGTGCCTCCACCACCACCTCCAGCGCCAAAGCCTCTTGGAGTTGTGCCCCCTCCACCACCCTTGCAAGGTGGGGTTCGGATGCCAGGTCCACCACAGCCTCCTGGACTGAAGGATTTAAATATGCTAGCACCACCTACTTCATCTGTGGGCAGAGGGAGAGTAACTGCTCATAGTTTTGGAAAAGGTCGTGGATCTTCACAGTCAATTCCACCAAAGAAAACTCCATTAAAGCCATTGCACTGGGTAAAGGTTACACGAGCAACACAAGGAAGTCTTTGGGCTGATTCTCAGAAGCATGAAAGTCAAACCAGGTAGATCAAGAACAAGAACTCTTTTGGTTACTGTTTGATATCTCAAACAGATTGGTTATTACAATGGTACTTGTACATTATTGATCTGATGTAGCTTTTGAATGCATGAAGTTTCTCATTGTGCATGCTCATTATGTCAAAGTGAGAAAATGGTACTTTAAATATTTTCATCCTTTGCAACTTTTGGCAAAAAGCTCCTCATGTTGCACAAATTTCCTCAGAGAAGTATTGTTTCAGTGCTTACAATTTAAGTGATTTGTTTAATTACCTAAGTTCCTCATCATTTCAACTTTGAGCAACCTGTTTCTTCTTAAGTTTGAAATCTGATGCTTTCTTAACCTTTTGGATAGGGCACCTGAGATAGATCTATCTGAACTAGAAAGTCTCTTCTCAGCAACAGTTGCTACTGATGAACGTGGACGGGAGAGAACTGGAGCACGACGCAGTTCTGGCACAAATAAGTCTGAGATTGTTCATCTGGTGCTTAACATGTTATTTTCTGAAGTCTTTTATGTTTGTTAATTATTTGATATTAGAGTCTTGTTTTAGCCACACTAGTCATTTTTGAATGTTAACTTGCTAAGTCTGTACCCAGTTTGTTGTTAGGAACAAACCTTATCTTCTTTGAACAGTAGTGTCTACTTCACATGCTATGATACTTTTTAATTTTTATGCTTCTCTGCTGCATGTCTTGGTCATCATGGTAACAATTAGGGATCAATGTTTTTGTTTTCAGTTGCCTGCTGTATGTTTGTGTTTTAAAGGGTTTCTTGTTTGGACCTCTTTGTTTCCAATAGCTAAAGTTACTTCTTGGCTGTTCGATTAAAGCCAAATTTGTAAATGCCCATTAATTTCTGTAACTTAGTTTGATGTGGACTTCTTACTTATGCTAACCAAAACAATTTGTTTGTTGGTCCACAATCAAGTGTATAAGAAGTGTGAATTCATGTTATGTTTTCGGTTTCAAAAAAATTGTATTCATAAATATGTCTACATTTAAATATCCTTCATTAGATATCAATCTTTTTAAATAACCTAACTGTATAGTATGACCAACTAATATTCTGATGCTTCCACTCCTTGTGGTAATCATTTGGGGATAGTTGGGTCTATTCATTTTTTCCATGCGAAAAGAAAGCATCTAGTTCTCGGACGAGATGATTGACCATTTCTTTTTATTATCAGATTGACATGCGCAGAGCAAATAATTGTGAGATTATGCTTACAAAAGTCAAGATGCCTCTTCCTGATATGATTGTAAGTTCAATTTTCCATTATTGTTATGCCACCTTAACTTTTGATATTTAAGGAATGTAATCATATATTTTCCATTTTGCCTGCCTGTTGGCATATAAGAAATGTCCTTGTTTTTGATGCACTTCATTTGATGAACATTTCATCATCAAGATCCACACTAGTCATTTAAGGGCATAATCTTCAGAATCTAAGAGAAGTTTAAGGCATCATAAGTATACGTTACACTGTCAAAGTTTGTTGGGCTTAATTGAAAACATAGTCATAAATGAATGAAATTTGATATTTTGTTAAGTTGTTGAAGTCTGAGATTCGCTTTGAGATTGTTGTTAAATATTAGGTAACTGTTCTGTTATAAATTAGAACAACTAGATCAAGTGACTCTTTACCAGAGATGTTCATAATTATGAATCCAAGAACCCTTTTTTCTCATATGAAATATTTTTTTAAGCTCATACATAAATCAAACTGGCAAACACATTGCTGTAGTTTATTGACATTTTATGGCTTTAGTTGCTTTGGTACTTTACCTCCATCATTCTTTCCTATTTCATGACCTACTCCATTGCAGTTGGTGGTTCCAAAATGTCTTCCTCAGAGTATACTAAACAGCATTGGTGTCTCCAATCCCACATTCTCCTATCCAATAGCTTAAATAATATTGGCTGACTGTTGCTTCTGTCAATGTTTTTTCATGCCCTTGTTGGCCTGTTCTACTATCACAAAGTCCATTCTACCAGATATTCTGGTGTTCATGTGATCATGCCCTTGTTCTACTATCACATAGTCCATTCTACCAGATATTCTGGTGTTCATGTAGTCATGTTCTACTCTATGGTAAATGCTAGTTCCAAAATATCCTTACCACTTTTAGAGTATTCTAAGTGATTGGTGCCTCCTGTCCCATATGCTTGTATTCACTAAAATAGTTAATTTTTTCCTTATTGTTAGCTTTTCTTATTATTTCATGTCTTTCTACTATCCCTTTTAATCCATTCTCTGAGATGTTGTGGCTCTGCTCATAGTTTTAAAATTGCGAGCTATGCAAATTGTGAGTTTTGGTTTCCTTGAATATAATATTACTTTGTAGTTTTGATAAACCTAGTTCCTTTCCACTGGGATCTGATTTTTTTTTTCATGGCTTATTTTATTTGTATGATAAACCTTTTTGTCTATCCTTGGGTATATTCATTGCTTTGTTGTTTATCTCTAGAGTGCAGTTTTAGCTTTGGATTCCTCAGTTTTGGACATTGATCAAGTGGAAAATCTGATCAAGTTTTGTCCTACAAAAGAAGAGATGGAGATGCTAAAGGTAAGGTGTCAACTTTGCTCAATGTTTTTATGTTTGGAGATGCCTGGCTTTATTGAACATTGTTACCATAACAATGGTTTAGTCTGATTCACTTTCCTTGCATCTTCTTCTATGTCCATATCTACTGTTTGTAGATGCATTTTTAACTTATTGAGATATATATTGGAATATAGAAATTTTCTCTCTCTTGATGATCTCCTGCTCATCCATGATTTTAACATCATTAGTAACCTGTGTCCTTTTGGCTGAATTATGTTGATGAGTCAAATTTCTGTAATTCTATCTAAAAGCTTTTGTTAAACTAGTATCTAGAACTGAGAGTGAATATTAGCCACATCCCTACAAGACAACTTGACCCTAACATAAGTAACAGAGACAAAACTTGAAATTGACATGACACAATTTTAATATATAAATGAGTTGTCATGAATCGATCAATTTATAAGTATAATTCAATTTAAAAATTATTAGTAACTTTTATGTCTGTAAACAATATATATACAAGCATAAGGACTTATTCAAAAAACGAATTATTCTATATTTAACCCTAAATATTCTAACAATGTCATATAACTTAATTTAATTAATCTTACCCCTTCTAGAATTATTTTAAAATATATATATATATATATATTTCATATTATCTCATCTATGTTTTTTGTTGACTTGAATGGATGTCTCATTTATTAAATGAATAACATGATATGAATTGCCACCTTATTAGCATCTTAGAACTAGCAAAAAGGATGGTTTTTTTTACTCGAGTACTAAATCTTATTTTCAGTTGTTTTGACAGTATTTTGATAAATTTCTTTATGTGGATGCCCTATTTTAGTTATTTTTGGTATAGACCTTTCGACTGCTTATTTGGTCATTTCAACCATGTGGCATAATTTTGCCATCATTTACTTGAAAAAAAATGTGTTACACAATAATGATTTTCCTATATTTTTGTCAATGTTGAGTATGTTTGAATTTGTTTCATTGATGCTGTGTTTCTGTCCTTCCTAATTTGTATATTATCATTCAGAATTATACAGGCAACAAAGAAATGCTCGGGCCATGTGAACAGGTATGCAGAGTTCCCTATGAAAAATATTGTCTAAGTTTTTGTTGGCACTAACTGGTGTTTATTTTTAATTTTGTTAGTTTTTTTTGGAGCTAATGAAGGTTCCCCGAGTAGAATCCAAATTAAGGGTTTTCTCATTTACAATTACATTTTCCACTCAGGTAGTTTCTTCTATTCTCTTGTCCTTAATTTGTTACTAAGGCCTAATATTCTTGCTGTAGCTGGGACATATTATTGCATTTAACTTTAACAGGTAAGTGAGTTGCGGGCAAATTTGAAAACAATCAATGATGCAACTAACGAGGTACCATTGGTGCATGCTGTCATTCTCCTATGTATGCTCCGTCATATTCGATTGAGATATTTTCAATGATTTAGGTGAAAGAGTCTTCCAAGTTGCGCCAAATAATGCAGACTATTCTTACATTGGGTAATGCCTTGAATCAAGGCACTGCTCGAGGTGAAATTTGAAGAAAAAACTCTCTGAATTGTTTTTCATCTCAATCAAAATTTACTTGGTTTCCCTTTTATAATTTTGACAGGTTCTGCTGTTGGATTTAGGCTAGACAGTCTCCTTAAATTGTCAGATACTCGAGCAAGAAACAACAAAATGACGTTGATTCACTATTTATGCAAGGTAGATTAGACTATAGTCATCATTTATTTAGTTGGATTTGAAAATTTCATTGTAAGGTACCCATGTTTATTATCCCTTTCATGGGATTTTAGTTTTCAGTTGATGAAGCTCAAATTCCAGAGGATTTTTTTTATGTGTGACATAAAACCCACAAGACATGGTTTTCTTAAGAATCTCATGGACAAAGGCCTGAATTTTGGAGATACTAGCCATATTCATCTTTATGATGGTTATAGACAGTAATCATATTGACCTTGTAGTTCTTGTTATCCTTGCTACTGTAATTTACAATTTATAGAAGTTCATACTATAATTTAATATGATAAATAAGACCCAGTTTGTTACTACATTATGAAGAAGTTTGAATTCCTAATGTTGGTTTACGATACGCTTTATGAACCTCATCATAGTTCTGACATTTTAATATTGTAGTTGCTTGATTTTTGCTCTATCAGCACATATGTGCTCAAGTGTTTATTTTTTCCAGATAAAATTCAAGTATACATGCAATTTAATGTGTGCCAAATTATTAGTCTAATTCATTAGTTTGAAATGGCTAGAAAAGTTCTTTATTTTCTTATTTGTCCATCCTCTTTGTCCCTCTTCCTCTTATTCATAAAAACAATAATAGGCCTTGAATCCTGTATTTGGCCAACTTTCTTTTTGTTGTAACAAAAAGTAATTAATTGTGATTAACTAGGAGTTTGTTGTTAATAAGAACGTTATGCTGGCTCTACTGGCCAAGCTGTTTGAGTTTATTGTTCATTGTTCTTCAACACTTGAACTATCTCAGCCTTCACTTCCCACTTGCTAACTTGAAGTGGGATTTAACTTCTTTATCGGCTATTATAACAATATTTGAATCCCTGCATATTAAGATGGAGGAGCCAATGACATTTTTTTGTTGCTTTTTCTGGGTATCCTGCTTAGCTTCTTGCAGAGAAAATGCCAGAGTTGCTTGATTTTGATAAAGACTTAATTCATTTGGAAGCAGCCTCCAAGGTAGTTTATTAAAAATTCACCTTGATCAAATTTAGTGTATTTTTTTAGCCGGGTATTTTCTTATTCTGGAGATGTTCAAACATCTTGTTCAAGTTTCATTTATGGTAGAGTCTTGCAGTAACTTGTTTTTAGCAAAACACAGATTCAGTTGAAGATAGTGGCTGAAGAGATGCAAGCTGTCAGTAAGGGCCTTGACAAGGTTGAACAGGAGCTTACTGCCTCCGGAAATGATGGTGATATATCCATGGGCTTCAGAATGGTGCGTAATAGTCAATAATACCGACTTAACCTTTTTGTTATTTTGAATGCGCTGAGCTAATAACACAAGCCATTTAAAAATAGCATTATTTAGCTGTGTTTCTCACATGGAAAGTCAGACTAGGTGACGGGCAGTCTGATAGGTTACCATCTCCTAAAATTTGAGGAAAATATGAGCTGATGCTTTTCTCTGAAAAATCCAAAGGCTCTTGTCTCTATCTACTAAGAATTTATATTAAAATTTATTCTATTGGATAGCAGAGACTCACATTTTGCCTTTTGGCATTGATGTAATTTATTATTTCAAAAAGGTGAATTTTTGTTTCATTCCATTAAGTACTGTATTATTGCAAGAGCAACATGTTACATTACTCTGAACTGTAACATGTTCAAGGAGACTGCACGTGATATTGTCTTTCACATTTCTTGCCATTGGGTTCTTATTATTTTTTGTGTGAAGATAGTTTTTGTTGTTGTTAAGAGGACTGGAAGGCAATATGCCGCAGGAGCATATTAGTTAGAAAGATGCACAACCAGAAAAGAAATCACAAAATAATAAAAAATGATCATGGAAAAGCCCACTGGGTTTTATACAGGAAAGGAATATAGGTAGAGTATCTCTGACGCACAGCAGTGGATCACCACATAGCACATGAATTCCAAATCTCCACTTCATGACATAAGAACGGCTAGGCTTTAGATAGGTCAGACTAGCATTTCAAAAACAATCCAACTCTAGAACATCTTTGACAATATACATACAACTGCCTTTTCAAAACCTTTTTCTGAAGTTATACGATCACTGAAAATAATTGGCATTATTTTGGATGATTCCATCCTTGCAATTTTAGGCCTTGAAAAGTTTCCTTGATGCTGCTGAAGCTGATGTAAGGTTCGTTACATCATTATATTCTGAGGTGGTAAGTACCTGTCCGTTATCCTTTACATCATGTTGAGTGTCTTTAATCATTATGCTTTAATGAGTGTTTTTTGTTACAGGGAAGAAACGCAGACTCTTTGTCTCAATATTTTGGAGAAGATCCAGCCCGTTGTCCATTTGAGCAAGGTTATCTGTCTTCTTTTTTTTATTCTGTCCCCATCTTTTCTTATATAATGCATTAATATGGTTTTTTATATCTATTTTCTCTTTCAGAATGTAGGCATATAGAGAAGGCTCTTAGGTTTTGAAAATTTGTTCTAGCATGTTGTTGAATGACTGTTCTCTGCCATTTCAGCTCCTTAATCTATTGTGATTAAGAACTTGAGGTTATTCCGGATTCAAATATCAGATTTCTATATGTTAAGTTTTTTGACTAAGTCATGAAAGAATTGGACATTTAGAAATTGGCTCTGGACAATGCAAATATTTTATGGAAAATTTCAGGAACTTAATGGGATCACCAGGTTATCGTCAATAAGGAAACAAACTCCATCAACATGTGACCTATGCCAACAAAAACATTCAGGGTTTTTTTAAAGATCATTTGTAGAATTAGAAATTCCTAAACTACTCTTCTTTTCAACACACTTAGTAGAACTCATACAATTTGAAGATCTTAATTATCCTAGGAATCTTATCTAAGAATCTAATGAATGTGAAACTTGAATTCTGGTGATAAGGTTTAGAAAGAAACTAAAGTTGTGTAAGGTAAATGCAGTTGAGACTGAATATATAAAGTGTAACTTCAAAAAATTACCAAGAAACATCAAATGAAAATATGGAATAATTAATTTGGATAAACAGACTAGTTTGTATTTTTTTCTCTATTTTTAACAAGGAAAAATTGATAAGATACTTTAATAGAATAAAGACTCAGTTAACATAGAGATGGTTCTGGAGCATCCAGATGTTGCAACTTGTGTGGTCTTTAGGTTAAAATGAAAAATCAATAAGGTCGTGGCATACAATGCTGCATGTATTGGGGTGGTTTGCTTGGGTGGAGGATGAAAGACAATAAATGAATGGATAACAGAAGAATGAATTGAGAGAAATCTATCCAACCTCCTGTTTACTTAGGGGACAGATGGTGGGTGGGCCAATGTTTTAATCCTTTAAATTCTCGGTTTACTTCTGATGATACTAAAGAGGACGGATACACTCTTTCATCAAAAGGAAGAAAAAGAAAACTTGCTGATCATGACATCCATTTGCAGTCTTTGTTTCCATGGCTCACTCACCATGCTATCAAAATCCCTAGGACCTCAAGTATGGGCATCTACAACTTTCAAATCCCTACCAATAACTTCTACCAAGATTATGATCAAGATTCACTGAGTATATTACCTCTCTTAATAACAAAATATAAACTTACAAATTCCACAGAAAATGGTTTCATCAATTTATAAACCTGACCAACTTTGCTTAAAGTTGGTCAATTGATTTCCTAATAGGATCAATTTAATCAATTCGATTTGAGCATGCCATAGTTTGAGGGATAAAGTAATCAAAGATCAAATAAAATTTTACACAAAGAAAAGTGACCCGATTTACTAGTTGTCATATGTAGAGTTCAGTGAATGGGATAGGTTCTGTATAATTTACCCTAAATAGTTGGTACAACTACTTGAGTTCGAATTACATTTTGAATGTTAGCTTCATTGTAGTTTGTTTATAGAACATTTGTTACCTATACATGTTTGGCTGAAATCTTGTTTTTCATCTGTTTTGTAAGGCAGGACAGATTGATAGTTACACAAGGAACATATTTTTCTGAAACCAAGAACACATGTTTTATTGGTTTTGATACCACTGAGTATAGTTGCACCCTTTATTCTAATTGATTCATTCCTTCTAAATACACCATCTATGACATTTACCTTTAGAAATGTGTTTGACTTACCAATTATTCACGGTTGAATTACTTCTATCATTTAGCAAATAAATACATAGTTGTTTTCATTGTTTCATAATAATGTAGATGGGCTGGAGCCTGGAATCAATATCTATATAGCTTCTCTAGATATACACCTTTTTCATGATGAGATGGAGTTGCTCTTTTCTTGATGCTGATGTATTATCATGTACTTATTGACTTATGTGCAATTAAACTTTTTTGCAGTCACATCAATTTTAGTAGCCTTCGTAAATATGTTCAAGAAATCTCGTGAAGAAAATGGACGAAATGTTGAAGCTGAAAAAAAGAAAATGCAAAAGGAGGCATTGAAAGATAAATCAAACGCTCCTGCTAAAAAACACTGAGATTTTACTTGAATGTTTTAGTGCCTTGAGCCAGAAAAATTGATATGCTCACACAGAACCACTACAAATTAAGTCAGCCAATTAAATGTTGGCACGAGATTATGATTATGGTCTTTTGAGGTCTTTACTACATGGAGGATTATTATGACAAGGTGGCCAGCTGCTCGAGACTCTAATTTATCGATTTCCTTACAAAACTGCAGAGTTTGGCCGCATAAGCTGTTCAATCCATGGTAACTTCTTTGCTGGACTTGAGGCTCTCATCTTTGCTGAGAAACAATTTAACTTGTGCACGTACAATACAGTAGCCTTACTTGCATAACACCAATTAAATCCTCTTACATGAGTTTGCAACTGAAGGTTGATGCTGTCAAGGTAGAATCTTGGGATCAACCCTTTTCTGTCCTCCACTTTTTGTTACAAAAGCCTTGAGATCTAAGATCGTGCCATGGTTGGGATATATTCTTATGATTAGTTATATGGTCTAGCAACATGTAAAGCTTAGGTCATATCTCTACTAGCAATTGTAGGTAAACATTTTGTTACTTATGAGTACACGTGGCAATGTATTTATGCTCTTAAAGTGTTCACAAGTCAAAACAACCTCAGTCCTTTACAGAAACTGGAAAATGGAATCTGCATATCATGTTCATCAGTTACAAAGTGCTAGTGATCCCAACATGTTTGTTAGCAAGTTGGTGAATACATCTTATCTCAATTTCCTCCATTGGATTGTCTTTTTAGTAAATCACCAAAATCATCAGTTCAAGAACTGAATTCAGATGCTTGAATGACATATACCACATGTCATTATCTGAAGTAGTAACTCCAACTGATGCAAGTGTTGCTTCTTTGAAAAATTACTCAATTCATAACATTTAAGTTTAAAATCTTTTTGTTTGGCAGACGTGCAAGGGGAGCTTAACAGATGCAGAATGGCTCCAATATTAGTTCTTATCATCATGCAAAGTGGTATGCCACTGCTTTTTGTTCCAGTGTACATTATCAACTTCTAGGCTCAACTATAGATGCTTCACATGTAAATATTGAAATGAGATAGTTACGCAGGGAGCAGACTCCCATATATTGTTCGATCCAATGTTTTAGATTCATAGATTCAGCTTGATTTGATGGTTCAATTTATGCTGGCAATTCAGTTAGTTACACAGGAGTATCAAATCAAGAATCAGTTTGGTTGATGCAGTGTTTAAGATTCATAGATTTGGTTTGATTTGACGATGGTTCAAGAATCATTTGTTCTTTCGATGTGGATTTATATATTCTTCGTGGGTGTTCTTGATTTCCAATCGTTCTATTTAAATGCAAGCCACTTACATCGAGTATCTAATCGAGAATCACCGTGTTATTCGGCCCGGTGGTTCATGCTGTTCATAAGATTTCCCTTATTTGGTAAAGATTTTGTTAGGTAAATAAATAAATCTGTAAATTAATTTTTTTAATATATTTTAAAATTGATCGCAGGCGAATAGTGTCATAAGCATCTCTTTTAATATTTTTAATCATTTAATATAATACTCGAAACCAACCCAAATCCAAATTGAATTCGAACTCCTGCGTCCGTTTAGCTTTGCCGACCATTTTACCAAAAAGCAATGCCCTCCAAACACGCAACAGCCAACACCAAATCCAACCACTGTCCATCGACGACACTTACGTGGGGTCATCTTCTACCGCAATACCTCTCCTCGGTGTTCGAGCCAACTTTCCTAATCGAACACGACAAAATCTAGAATTTTCTAGCCATAAAAGGGCAGAATTGAAGAAATAGGGCGTCGTCAGCCACATTGTGCAAGATTTGAGAGAGCAAGCGATAGTATCTGCCTTCTGCGCCTTTCCCTTGTGCGGCTGCTGATCGCCTTCCCGCTTTGTCAGGTATGTTTTGCTAGAAATTATCCGTTTCAAAGTTCTTTACTTGATTTTGTTGCTCGATTCGTGCGCCGATCTGTTTGATTCTATCCATGGTTCTAACTTGTTTTCGCCGGAGCATGTTCCTTCATCGGTGCGTGGATCTGGTTGAACCATGGTTGCACGATCGATGGCATGCCGATTGTTGTTCAAGTCCGACTTTGAAGCAGATCTGCTAGTGCAGGCTTTGCTGTGTGTCAAATTTACGCAATCGGGAGTGATTGAGTCATATCCCTACGCGTAAAGGAAGGGACATCTTAAACTCCTATTTGGCTCACGCAGTAATGTTTGTACTGATGATTATTTTACAAGGAACCATCAATTAATGTTTTGAAGCATTCTGTTGTTGTTAATACAGCCCCTTTTGTTTCAAGGAATGGAAGGGGGAATACATGTTACTCACAACTCCGAAACATCATGTTCATCAGGAATTTGGATCGCTAGATCCAGGTTTCATGCTTCATCTTATCTTTCAAGTGCTACCTGAATTACTACTTCAGATATGAAAATTAGAAGACCTTTGATGCAGGGGACTTATTCTTTGACCGGCATATGCCCCTGATCTAGACTTTGTTCACTTGTTCAGAAACTAAGGTTTTTGAATCTTTCCTGCTAGATATGCATAGTTATTTTCCATGTCATTCGTTGAGTAAGAAGTATGGCTTTGGGTATTATTTCTGAAAGTGTTTTTGTAAATTGCAACCTTAGCCTTTTCACATGAAAAATTATCATTATCATTTTCATTTGCTCTTGTTTGAATTGTCTGAATGGCATAGAATCTTAATCCTTAATTACCAGATTTTGATGGCTACTGTATCGATGTCTGCTGTTTACAGTTGCTATTTGGTGAGCCAACATGAGTCGCCCACACGATGCGCATCGCGCATTCTTTCCCTTTGGAAATCCTTTCCGGACTATCTTCCCCAAGGGATCTCATCAATCACTGAAGATTCATGCATTGCTGTTTGCTTTTGAGCAAAATCTGACAGAAAAATTCACAAAACTGATGCCTGAGGATGTCTCAGATGTCCTTACCTTATCTTGGATGAGGTTTGCGATTCAGCTCCTATCAGATGCTCATAATGACCTGAGGACTTTTATTAATGAGCTTCAGCTACCTGTTTCCCAGTGGGATGAGAAATGGATTGACGTATACTTGGACAGCAGCGCGAAGTTGCTTGACATCTGCATAGCACTATCCTCTCGGTTATCTCGTTTGAATCAGGGTCAGCTTTTGCTGCAGTATGTGCTGCATCTTGTGGACATGTCAACTAGTGCTCCACCAGCCCAAAAGCTTGTACAATCCCGATCATATCTTCAGGAGTGGATTGAGCTAATCAACTCTAAAAGCCCTAAACTGGACACTTGTCCTTCGATCATCAAGTGTCTTCAAGGAACTCTTGACCTCCCAAAGGTCAAGAGCTCCAAAGGGAAGGCATTGATGAGAGCCTTATACGGAGTTAAAGCCATGACTGTATTTGTCTGTAATGTTTTTACAACAACACTGTCAGGTTGCCCCAAAGCATTTCCAGATCTGAATGTTTCTGAAGAGTTTGTTTGGTATGATGCTTTTAGTCACTTGCAAGCCGCTGTGAGAGAGGAAATAAAGAGACACTGTGATACTGGCACGGTTTCATTATTCAAAGAGATTGAGTCAGTTAAAGTTTGTGCTTTGAGGTTACAAGATATGATTAGCAGCATCAGTTGCAACAGCCAAGCAGTGCAAGATGAGAAGACTTGCATGAATCACACAGAGGAAGAAACTGTACCTGGGAAGAGTTCTGACTTTGAAAGACAAAGGTTGCGAGATTCTGTCGCCAATTTAGCGGACAGTGTACAGACACTCGGGCATGAGCTAGATTCTCTGGTCAAACAGACAAATGAATTTTTCCAACTTATTTTGACAGGAAGGGATGCTTTGCTTTGTAATCTCAGAGAGCATTTTCTAACACCAGAAAGTTCTTCACTGAGGCAAGGATTTGATTGCTGAGTTTGTCCCATGAAAAACTTGGTGTCTTGTTGGATGTGGGATCTGAAAGTCTCTCACTGTCCATAATAAGCTAACTCGAGAGACGATGCAACCTATGTATTTTATGTATTCTGTGAAGTGTACTGGTACTTTTGAACAAGTTTTATATTGCATGATTTTGATTTTAGTATCAGGTATGATCTATCATCGACTAGTAAAGACATGATGCTCTCTCCAAGTCTACTAATCCAACATCTTTGGAGTTTATTTCTTAGATTTGGAGGTGTTGCTGTGTTTGCTACACAGAGAACAATTTTGACAGTTAAGGACATAATGCCCTCTCCAAATCTACTAATCCAAAATCTTTGATCTTTGGTGGAGTTATTCTTACATGTTTCTGTGATTTGTAGGTATCGTTGTGTTTCCCACTGAGACAACGATCAGAGTCGAGGAAATCAGCAAGAACCTTCACAGGCAAAGCTCAAAGATATTCTCCTTCAATCTCCTAAACAAAATTAAGGGGCCACAAAGTATAGGACACTTTCAGGTAGTGCATTTTCTGAAGGACAGCCAAAGCAGGGTTTTGGGGTTTTATTTGCTTACTTGATCGAACTGTTCGGGTTAGGGCCCAACACAAGCACGAATGATCCTCGCTAGATCGGGAATCGACTAGACAATGTATTAGCTCGCGGCCATGAGTACCATGCGAGGATGTACAACGAAGCGATAATGAGTGTTGATGGATGCCGATGTAGCTGGGTTAGCCTGAGGTTTAATGGATTTTGGCAAGAGAATTTCGAACCTACGGACGAATCCAACCGACACATGATGCGAGAGCCACATTCAAACCCTCGCGAGGGTCGAAACATGGCCAACAAAAACAGCCACACCAGAGTACTGAATCCATGGAATGCTTCAAAGAAGGTAATCTATGATATCTTCAGACCTGTTTGGTAGCCTGTCGTCTTCCAAATTAGCATAATTATCATTACATAAGAAAGCCTGATTAATGTTGTTTAGGTACCATGTCGCCTTCCTAATAAACATCGATCACAATTAAACCAAATTGTTTGAACAAGAAAGGAACAAGAACCAAGAAGAAAAAAAACATTTGAATTAGTTATTTATGTATAATATACATTATCTTTCTGTTCTTTATGATCATTTAGGGGCCATTGGTTTTCAGGCTCCTAAATCATTTGATAAATTATCCATTTTTCATAATAATAATTAAATATACTCATTATTATTATTATTATTATTATTATTAACAAAACTAATAAGTTCCTATTGATTTTCTTTTCTTCATTATTACTAAAAGTCAAAGGCTAAACTTATTTTTCAAGGAAATGATAACCTCCATGGCTCAACCACCTTGAATCTCTCAATCAACTTGTTTTGCTTTGTTGAGCTACCAATAATGATTGCAATGTGTGCTTTGATTTTTCAAATGCAATGAAATATTATTACACACTCAACAACTACTACTCTTTTGATGGATAATATTTTATATTATAATTTTCTATTAATTTAATTCTACTTACACAATTTCATATTTCTTTTTATTTTTCATTTTTAATTTTTTTAACACAATGATAAAATTATTCCAACGGTCAATTCTACACGATCATCTGTGAGAAGGTAAATCAAAATTGCATTTGATCACTATAGAGAGGGCATTGTCTCAGTTTCATCAAAATTCGGTCTTTGTAAGTGTCTCGTATTAATCAATTCTAAGGACAACTATCACATGACCCATAGATCATATGTTCAAATCCCCAAAAATAAAATTTTATAATACAAAATAAGACAGCATATAAGTGAGAGAGAGGACTTATGCATGTAATACAGTGACAAAATACTAGAAGAACAATAAGAGAATCAGTATTTAATTTTTAAGTGAGATGACTATTTTTAAAGTCAATTTGCATAAATTATGTTTGGAATTTATTGACAATTATCAAGGCAATAATGAGGACACTTAATTATAAAAAATAATTGAGAGAGGGACCAGAGTTGGTGTTTAAGATAAGTACTACTTTAGCATCATCATTATTTTTTCAATGCAATAATAACATTATCATTTTTTCTCTCCCATATGAATATTTTTTAAAGAATTTGTTGTTATTAAAATTAATCATATCTCTGTACTTTTCAATGATTGAGTGGACTCAAAAATTATTTTAATATTGACTCATTATAATAATATAATCTGCCTTGCAAGCAGGCAGAAATTGACAATTATCAAGGCAATAAAGAAATATTAAGATAAATTTATAATTAATCTAAACAACAAAAACGATTGAAGAATGACAAAGAAAGAAATTAAGAAAGAAGAAAACAAAAAAGAAATTAATGATATAGAATTATTAAAGGCATTTTGATAATAAAATAAAAATATTAGAAGGTATTTTGACATGAACAAAATAATTAACAAGACGGCTATCAATAATATGGTTGGATTTCAAATTTTATATATGTTAGGATTTCATTTTAGTAAAAGGTAGAATCCGTCATTTCAACAGTCCCACACGGTCGACCTCACGATTATCTATGAGGAGGTAAATCGAAAAATTATAATTGATCACAACGGAGAAGGAGATCGAATTAGCCTATTTGTATGGCGAAGAGCGAATGACTCCACTAAACAACAACTATTTACCATTATTGATTTTCAGGAAGGAGTCATGCCTTTTAGGTACTTAAGGCTACCTCTGACTTCCTTCTGAAAGATTAAAGATTTCAAATTGTAACTCTCTTTTGGATTCACTAATTCGGTGGATCAACTCATGGTCTAAGCAGATGGGCAAGCTTAACTGATAACCTCAATGTTTAGGGTGTTGAATACTTTTGGATGTCTATTTTACTACTATCATAGAGGTTATTGATCGTATTTATAGCATTTGTAGGGTTTTTATGTAGACGTCCAAGCACCTTCAATAGTATGGATAGAGAAGTGCAAGCCAAAGGAGGAAGGAGGGTTGTGATTCAAGGATTTGAAGATATGAAATCTTACATTGCTTTCTAAAGTACTTTAAAGAATACAAGACAAGTAGGACACTCTCTGGATAAAGTGGTTCCATCATGCATACCTGAGGGATGTAGATCGTTGGGCATGACAAGCAAAACATACTACTCTTCGTTGATAAAGAAGCTACTACATGGATGAGGTGACATCTTAGCCGTGACACAAAGATTGTAAGGTGCCAATTGGTAATATGGTTTAACCAGGGGCACGCTAGAGTGATAGAAATATACATCTTTTTCAAAGGGCCGAACACTATGAAGTCTTGGGTGAGTACAATGTGGACGACATATTTGCAGCCTAGTCATGCCTTTACGCTATGAATGTTGGCGCAAAGACAACTACTTATGCAAGATCGGATGAAATATATAGAGAATCAGAGTTGCATATTCTGTGTTTCAGAGGAGGAGATACAAGAGCATTTGTTCTTTGTATGTCGGCTTATTGTAGATTTATGGAGAAGGATTCGACAATGACTGTACATGCAACAGGAAATGTCTATATATAGATATACGTTCTAAATCTTCAAGCAACAATATTGAGGAACCTCTAAATATCAACTTTTAATGTGAAATAAAAAACCTTTCATATTGAATAAGTGAGTCACCAAAATATTTTCCTTTT
>JBBMKF010000021.1:2183374-2195496 GCA_037834155.1 Curcuma caesia | reverse complement strand
AACCCTAAAACAGGAAGAAATCGCCAACGCAGGCGACATGGTACCCTCGATTTGCAGAAGAAGAGGAGTGGAATCGAGGCAGGAGATGCGTATTTGGGGAAGCACCGCCACGCCCTGCGCCTCCGGAAGAGAACCGAAAGGAACGAAGGATGAGGAAGCGGGGGCATATATGTAATTAGGAGCTCAGCTTTAAAATCCGTGTTGAGTTCCATCCTGGACGTTCATTTCGGTCCGGCCGACGATTCATTTTAAAAATTTGATAATAACTTTATTTAAAATTATTATGATATTAAAAATTTTGATAATAAATTTATTTAAAATTCGACTTGAAATATTTATAATATTAGTATAATATTATTGAAGTAAATTTGACCACGGATTTGCTATGCTGCGCGACCAACTCGTATGTGATCTGTGCATGACTCCTTGACCCATTATCGTTGTCGCCGCGTCGTCCGACCACCGCCTTAGCCGCGATCGACGTGTCACTCGTCGACGTCGGATTCCGATCGGATAGTGGTCGGAATCTGGCGTAATTTGCCTGGAAAACACCGCCCTCCACTGTGCGACACTATCGACGATAATTGGGCCAGATTTCGGTCGAATCGCGGTCGGAGACCAACCGAGGAAGGACCGACTTCCTCGATCGATCTCCGATCGCGATTCGACCGGAATCCGGCTTGATCGCCGTGACAGTGGTGCGCATCGTTTTCGGTCAAATCGCGGCCGGATTTCGACCAAATCGCGATCGGAAACGATGCGTGCGCACTGCTGATCCTGTTTTGTCGAATTTTATCAGATTTCGACCACTATCCGATCAGAATCCAACGTCGGACAGAGCGCCGGCGAGTTGCGCATCGATCGCGCGGCGATGACGACGGTAGCGGGGGTGGGTCACGGGTGTCGCACACGGGTCATGGATTCCTCGTCGCGCAACATAAACTTCTTCTATAAAATATTTTTTTAGATAAAAAAATGGAATATTTTTGAAAAATGAAGCTAAAATAAAAAAAGAAAAGGGGAAAATATCAAAATTAAGAGATTGATAAATAGATATTTTTGGGGGCTTTCTTCCTTCTCTCGAAGACGCAGAGAAGAAAGGAGAGGAGAAGCTGCGCTGCCAATCGATGGAGGAAGAGGAGGTGGAGGAGGACGCTCCGGCGGTCCCCGGCATGGTCTTGGTCCTCTCTTCCCTCCTGGAGCGGGTGGTGGAGCGCAATGATGCGGCCGTGGCCGTCGGCCTCCGCCCCCCGCCGGATCGGACGGCGGCCTTCCACAGCGTGCGGAAGCCGGACATCTCGGCGCGCGGCTACCTGGAGCGCATCTTCCGGTACGCCAACTGTAGCCCCTCCTGCTACGTCGTCGCCTACATCTACCTCCTCCGCTTCCTCCACCGCCACCCTGCAGTCGCCCTCCACTCCCTAAACCTCCACCGCTTCCTCATCGCCGCCGTCCTCGCAGCTGTTAAGTTCACCGAAGACATGTAAGGCGCCTTAATTCTATTGCTTACCAAATTTCTTATTAGCTACTTGCTATAGAACTATGTTTCCTGGAATCAGCAAAAAAACACAAATTAAAATTTTCCAATTGTTATGAGGTTGAATCGAAGGCAATCACGCTGCTCTTCTTGTAGAAGAGGCAAATCCTTCTCATCTTGATATTTCTCATGTTAGATTATAAATTCACAAATTACAAGCTTCATTCTTTCCTAAAAGATCTAAGATTTACATGGCAACAGAGAACTGATTTTGAATCTGAACTCTATTTAAATTCTTCTCTTAATTTGTAGTTCCTTTCTTCTCAGAGTTTTTATTCACGATCTCAATTAGAAGCCTTTGAGAATTGGGGTGAGGAGGAGCTGGCGCCGACTAAAATTTTTGGAAATCGTTGGGTTTTGTTTCCTTTTCTTTTCCATAGAGAGAAAGAGATAAACCGAGCATTCTTTTAAGGAAAGAAATAAAGAGTTGTGTGAAAGAGATTCATTCAACCATGTGTTGAGATTCTTTTGGCCAACCTTCTTGCCAACCAAGAACATGGTGGAGATGCCTTTAGAGAAATTCTTGCATCCATCTAATTGCAACTATGCCATGAGTTGGTGAAAGATTAGGCTGATCTCGAGTTGTTGCTCCTAAATTCTGTTCCTCTTTATCAGTTTACCATCAAAATCATTTACTTTGTTAGATTTAGGACCTCCATTGATGTTCAAGAAGCTCAAATATAATAGTTGATGGAATTTTGAGAAGTAAAACAAAGTCACAATCTGTTAGTACAACAAACAAGAGCAAGTGTTCCAAGTAGTAGGTTTGATGCTACTGTTTACCTGCAAATGCATCACATCTTTAAATTAAGTCCACCTGATGATCATATTCTTGAAAGATCTTCTGTGATTATTGTTAGAATGTTACATCTAATGATCATAACGTGGAAGTCAAACTGCTTACCTTTATCAAGTGATTGATTATGCTTGTATCTATCTTGTCCATTTATCAATGACACTTAATAATATTTTCAGACACTACAACAATGCTTACTTTGCCAAGCTTGGTGGAATCAGCTTGATCGAGATGAACTACTTGGAAGTCGATTTCTTGTTCGGGCTAGGCTTTGAGTTGAATGTGAGCCCTGCTACCTTCAGCTCCTACTGCTCAATTCTCCAGAGAGAATTTTACCTTGAATCACCTCCTCCCTCAAGCCTGCACTGCTGCATCACAGAGGAAGAATCCAACTGCTGCCAGCAGAAGCATTCAGCAAGTTCTCAGCAGGTTTTTTTGGGCATATAGATTATACTTTATAGATCGGCTGTTAGATAATGAACGTATAATAGTCCTCAAGTCTTAGTCTATCAAATACATAGTGAGTTTCTTCTTCCTTCGATTCTGCTCTCTTCGGCTTGTGTATGTCACTTTTCCTTAGCTATATTGAGTTTTGCATAATGATTTGATAATGTTATTAGAATGAAGATATGCACGAGTGAGAAATAGGTAGACAGGATGTTTTGTAGGTTTCATTTTACAGTGACAAGCATTTGTTAGATCGATGAACATGACAACATTATTACTGTTTGATCATTACTGATCGTTGACTTTAGAAATGATGATTATAAATCACGTCTGCTCGTGATTAATAACCATGTGAGCAGTAATTGTTGTCCTATTGAACTTAAAGGGGAGAGTCCAGAGAGTTTAGAGTGCTCGGGCCTCGGAGGAGACAGTTCAAGGAGCAGAGTTCACCATAGTTGTTAATGCTTACCTATCGATATCTAGAAGTGTTTGACAATCTTGGCCGGAGAGAGCTAAGTGGCCGAGTCGCCAACTGCCGAGTGGTCGAGTCGTCAACTGCTGAGTTGCCGAGCCAAGTGGCCGAGTGACGAGAGCCGAGAGCCGAGAGCCGAGAGCCGAGTGGCCGAAAAGGATGATGTTGAGACCTACGTTCAACGTAATTTTCTTAAAATAATCAAGCACAGATATGACAGGACCGGCAAAACGATCAAGCACAGATTGTTGTCGGTGAACCGATTACACCCAAAGGCTATCTATCACCGGAGAGGGAAAGCACATTCGACGCACGCAGGTCGCGCTCGCACACGAGTTGCCTTGCAGTTAGTGCAATCTGAGCCCTGTATTTGCATCCTCTGCGCACCCATGTGTGAGAAAGAACCTCTCCCCATGCATTTGTTCACAACATTCATGCTTGTGATACATTATAAACCAACCAAATTGCCCCTTAACTACCAATGTGGGACTAAACTCCTCCATACGAAAGTCTTCCCCATCCTATCGTTTCTTTGTTTCCATTCACATTTCCAACAAGAAGTGCTTGAAGTAGTGCCACATAGGTACACCTTGTTAATAAAATAGTATTTTGCCCTCGGAGCATGATTGAATTTGTTAGTATGGGGTATATTTATCGAAGTGGACAAAGATCGAATCTCGGCTTCTAGTGATCTAATTAATTTGGAGGAGTTATTGGATGTGAAGGTTTATATGTGTAGAATCTATTAACCCGCACCGTTATTAATGATGAGTTGATAATGGATGTGGGTCCACTATATATAAAGTTTGGGTTTAGGATTTGGTCCTCATAGGGTTAGAGATTCTGACAGATCTCCTTACTCCCCGTTAGTGTAGAGATTACTGTGCCGTCACCCTAACTCCTACGGAAAGCTAGCTCTCTCTCCTTCTCCTCAAGATCGTCGGATTTCGAGGACAACGCTTACAGAGACGATGAATCTTCCGCTGCATGCTCTCCCTCGTAATGATCAACTGTAGCTTCCTGATTTATCTCTTCACATATGATCGTAGGTCTAACTGTGTGAGACTGTTGGAATGACGAATTTCACATTCTGTTGAAGAGTATTTTGAGTATGAAGATAAGAGATGAATGTTTTTGATAAAATTTAAAAGAGATGTCCTTTTTTATGATATAAATAAAAAAATTAGCATTTTTAATTTTTATTAATTTTTAATCGATTAAAATATTAGATTTTAGTGAAGGAATAATCTAGTTGTACTTAGCACGAGGATGGACTTATAATTATATGTCTGTTAAAATCAAATTTAATATTTTTAAAATAAATATTTCGTAGCTTCGTTCGCCTGCACGAATCTTGACGCACAATTCATTTCTTCCCCCGCCCCGCGCGACGAGATACAAACGGGAGGTCCGGCGAGAAGCGATGGGGCTTTTGAGCAAGGGAAGGATCCAACTCTCTGCTCTTGATTTCGAGTTCCTCAGAGGGATGATGAGGACTGCATGGAGAAGCGGCTGGAGGGCGAGTCTCTTTTCCATTTTCGGTTGTTTTTTCCCCCCTATCTCTCGCTTTGTCGTGTTAGATCTGGTTTTTTCCCTTCGAGTCTATGCTCTGGTTATCAATTTCGTGCTCGTTACGCTTTGTGTTGAAGATTCACCCGATCCGAGGGAGAGCCTTCTCCGTCGGGCTAACTCTAGTATCCACGTACGTTTGCCCGACTAATCCTACCCATGGTTGGTCCCGGATAGCATGCCTCACTTCCTCGCATATATTTAGGCCACTCTGTGCCTGGCTTGCTCAGGCCTGCCCGGTTCGCCCCTCTTCCCCGGCTCACTCAGTTCATCTGGCTTGCTCAACCCTTTTCGGTCACTCAGTCCTCCCGGGTAATCCTAGCCCCGGCCAGTCCCGAGCATCTCCTTCACTCCATCGTCAGCACACAAGCCTCCGGGCTAACAGGCACACTCAGAGTACCCAGCCTACTCCATTTATTCGGCCTGCTCGGCCCTTCAGGTTGTTCAGTCTTCCCAGGTAAACCCGGCCATAGCTAGTCCCGGGCACTCCATCCCACTCCAGCAACAATCCTGGCTCCAGTCTCTTAGCTAACAGACAAACAAGCAGCAGACAACCGAGCATGTGAGTGGCCGCACGACAGACCAGACATGGTTGCGCCTCCACGCCTCACCCCAACCATGCTGCCAACTTCCCTTCTATGGTTAAACGACAAAGGTAACGTACATAATCAAGCCACATCACAGAATATCACCTTTGTCTCCTAGATGTCACCCTACCGGCGCATATGTCAGCGAGACACAGACATTGTCCCCCCAGATACCACCAGTGTTTGTCTTATTCGACAGAAGGAAGGTTCTCACGCAGAGGTATATCAATCTCCAGGTTGGTACGAACTCTCTCTCTCGACTCTCGCATATTGAAGCTACTACTCTTTTTTCCTTTTGGCTTCCATTTTTGCCGGAGACTGACTTGAGCGTCGGAGTGGCCTGTCGGGATTCTTCAGCACCCGCTAACCCGTTCCTTTGCAGTGCTCTTTCAGGTTCAAGCTCTTCCGGGACCCGCAAAGGTTGACGTGGCATTCCCTTGATTGGTGTATTGATCGTCGTCAGCATTTGGCCGGAACAATCAACATGCCTAGTTTTATCTCAATTTTCCATTGTGCCAAGTTTGATGTTAATTTTCCATCTATGGTCTTACCTTTGCTGTAAGTCGTGGGATCTCTCGAGACGGTTAAAGAGTTGCTCCATGAACATCCTTAGGTCATTTTTGATAAATTTTTTTTCATTAGTCATCAATAGTTATCTACTAATGATAAAAAAATGAAAGTCATTTAAGAAAATTATGAGCTTATATTTTAATAAGCAAATTTTGAATATTTGAAAGTTCAGGGGTACTTGTTGGAAAAAGCTAAAATTGAGGGTCTAATTTAAATTTTCTCAATTTCGTATGATAAATAGGATTCAGTATTAGAGTTAAAATCGAACCAAATCGAATTGAATTAATTAAAATTGAACCGAACTAAATTTTTTTAATTAATCAAATCGATTAAATTTTTAAATAAAAATTGAACTAACCGAACAGATAAAATATTGATTAATTTAATTTTCGATAGAAATAATTAAAATTTTTAAATATTATAAAAAAATTTATCAGATTTATAAATTTATTTAATCAAATAAGAAATTTTAAAATTAAATTAAATTAATTAAAATTAAAAAAATAATTAAAATTTTGAAATAATTAAATTAAAATTTTAAGTTTGATCGGTTTAGAATCGATTTATTCGAACAAACGATCTGGCCAGCGTTGGATCCAGCCCAGAAGCTCGTCGAGCGCCTATAAAAGAAAAGGAGATCCAGCCGACTCGAGAACCCTCTCGTCGCCGCATCTTGATTTGCTGCCCGAAGCCCTAGCGGTCAGCTCGAAGGGGCCTTCTCCTCCCTCAACGCAGTACGCCATCCGCGATCCCCTTTTACCTGATGGCCTCCGCTAAGGTGATCTGATCTGATCTCCCTCGTTCTCTTCCTCGTTCTTCCCTCTCCTGACGTCTTCTCTCGGTTCTCCTCGTGCCATCGGCACTAGGAGTTCTGATTTGGTTGGCGGCCTGCCGAGAATTAGGGTTTTGGTTCACTTCTTCAGTCCGCTGTATTCATATCTCTGGTTCAGGGATTTACCTGTTGTCGTAACGTTTGGTTCTTCTCGTGTTTGTTTGTTTAGGTGGATGATCGTGGCTTAGGGTCCAAAAGGTCGCGCAGTGAGGGTAGGGTTTCTATTAAGACAGTCTGCATTTGCTGTATGCCTCTTTGTACCTGTGGTTGGTAGTCTGTAGAGTTCATGTTCACTTGATTTGGTTGTTTTTGTTTTGGATCAGCGTACTCGCATTTAAGGAATGATTACTTCATCTTATCTTCACATTTTGTTATATAGTTGAAGAACCTGATGAGCAAATTCACTATGGTTAGTCTGTAGGTAGTTGTCATATTCTGTAAATAAACATTTGGATAGTACTCTTGGTTGGTTGCAAAATTGGGACTGATGTCAGTCGACTATTTTTCTAAGATGTTTCCTTACTGGACGAGTTTGATACTGAGTTACGAATTCTGGCGCGTGTAGAGATCAAATTTGGATGAGTTCCCAGAGGTGCGAAATAAGTAAATTTGAAATTTGGTAACAGTGAGATTGTATCATCATGTTGATGTTAACTTACATGTGTGTTCCGATAGATCTAGTTGCAGATTAAATTATTCATTGCATATTTTCATCAGTTCATGAATTGTAATTTCTTGATTGTTGTTGTGTTTCCATTTCATTGTTTGTTGTCGTTCCATTGTATTCTCTCAGTCAAATCATTCAAAAAAGTTTATCTGTACTGATGTTAACATTTTCTTTTGTGGATGGATGTTTTAAGGTTTTAGGCGTGATGGAGATTGGACCTGTCCTCAATGTGGAAATGTGAATTTCAGTTTTAGAACAGCATGTAATCGGGGAAGTTGTGGCGCTTCGCGTCCATCAGCCAGTCCTGGTCCTGTGAGTTTTTATTTTTTATGGTTTTCGTTATTTTCACTGCATTATTAGTTTAATGGAGTTTCTCATCATTCCACACTCTTGGTCCTAATATATAATGGTCCGTTAAATATGTTAGTGTGAGACATCATTCTTAGTTTAGCAGAGTAGCAGAAGCATCTCACTTGAAAATTTAAGACATCTGTTCCCTATTATTTAGGATGAGTAGTTACACAATGCATCGAGATGCACGGCTATTTGGTTTTTATCAGTTTTTTTCTTGCACAAGTTGAGGTTAACAACCAACAAATTGACTTTGCTTCATGTGTAAATTTCTATTGTCTTTTAATTCTATCAGCGTATATGCTTTGACCAGCGTTCCTTGCTGGAATATCCTCAGCTTGGATCAGAGGGTTTTATTCACACATTCAATTTTATTCATGATATGTTCAAGTTGGCCTGGTTAGTATAACTCAATTATTGTGTACTGCAGAGAACTGGACCAGTACCTTATCTTGGCAGTTTTGATCGTCCATTGCCCAGTTATTATGGAGGTATGGGAGTTCCACCCCCTATGCCACTTGGCGTGTCAGGTGGATATGGTTCCCCCCTTCCTCCTTTTCATGGGATGCGCTATGATTATGGGCCACCCTCAGGTGCTCCTGGCCCATACAGTCTTATGTCTCCATACGGTCCATCAGGACCACTAAGAGGTTCTTGCTTGCCTTTTTTCTTCATGCCTGTGCATTTGTTTGATGATCCTATATTTCGTGTGTACCAATGATTTTTTACTTACTGTATTTGTTTAAAAAATTTCTTAATGCCGGTTGCCATAATATTGTTGCCCACTTCTTTGCTTGCTCATAGTGGATATGATATGTTAACGCATGTCTAAAATTGCTTTATTTTGTTTTTTTTTTCTTTTTGCATTTGTGTACTGTAGGTTATGGTTATGGGCCTGGACCTATCATGGATAGATATGGTGGTCCCATTATGGATAGATATGGTGGTCCCATTATTGACAGATATGGTTATGGTTATCGAGGTTCCCCAATGCCTGTACGCTTTAATTTCTTCCACTTGCTAATTCCATATCCCCATAAAGCCTATGATGTTGTTTAATTAAAATTGTTTTGTGTAGGTCCCAGATTCAACATCCGGAGAGCTGTTGGATAATAGCGCTTCTCGTAAACGCCGTGGAGGTGATTTCAGTTTTTGTTCTTAAATATTTAGCACGGGGCAATTTTCTTGTTTAGTATTTGAATGTCATGCGCCGACACATTAGTTTCAAAGTTACCAACTAGTACCGGATGGCTAATAGTGATGAGTTGACAATATTTTTACTGATGTGCTTTTACGAGTCTTACATAATTTGACAAAGAAGCGCATCTACTAAAGTTGTTAGAATATGCCACTGAGGCAGGATATTACAGAGAAGCAGCAGCTGGAGAAGGACAAATCAGAAATGTTTTTATTTCAACCTTTAAATTACTTTAAACATTAGCACAAATCAATCTTTAATTACAGTTAAATTCTTTATCTTGTTAACAGTAATTTATATAGCTGTTCATTGCTGCATATAAAATTTGGACATAAATCTGGTTGTTGCTTCAATGGTGCAATTTCTGTTACTTCTTGTGCATGGTGTTTTTTTAATGGAATTCTATGTGATCTGTTCCTTTGCTTTGTGTTAGTTATCTGATGAGTGCTTTGAAAGATTTTTCTGGTTCCATTTGTCTATTTGACGACTGGAGAGAAAAAAGGATTTGTACTTTATATGATCCTGTATCTTACTATTTTAATTAAATCGTGTGTAGGTCCTGATGGGTTATTTGAGGGTGATTGGGTGTGTCCCAAATGTGAGAATGTTAACTTTGCCTTCCGAACAACTTGTAACATGAAGAAATGTGGAGCTCCTAGACCTGCCTCTGTAAGTTATTTTACCCTTGTTATTCTTCACTTTCACCGAAGGCATAATGATATAATGTATGGTGCTCAACATATTTGCATGGTAGTTTGGTCTAAATTACCATATAAGCTGGAGTTTCTCATATTTGTATATATTATTCAATAAAAAAAAGATTTGATGAAAATATTATTATGATCAAAATGGAAAGGAGCTTTTGAAGTCTTGGATGTTAGATGTCACGGATTGATAGTAAATATAGCAAGAATGTTGAAATGGTGAAATTATTAGAAAGATAAAAATAACTTTATTTAAGGACAATTAGGTGTAAGATGGTAAAACGAGAGAAAACACATTGATTTAGCTGGAATTCTAATAGACTGGAAAATGAAAAGAAAAAAAAACATTGATGTATTAGAGATAATATAAACATGAAGGAATCTATTATCATAATTGACTAAATGAGTTGTAAGTGTATTAGGTAGATGGAGAGAAAATAAAATATTAACTTATGATTACAAAAATAATTTAATTAATTAAACAGTCCTAATGATACACTCTTGCACAAAACTCAGTAAGGCAAAAATTTTATTTAGCCGACTCTAATCAGTTTGGTTTACTTGTAAGTCTCCTGTTGTCTTGTCATTTATCATTTGTTTCCACATAAACTATGAATCTCTTACTAATTTTGGTTTCTGTCGCGACCATCCATTTATGTTAACATTGATTCGGATGAATCTTAGGCGGGTAACCGAACCAGCGGGAAGGATAAAGCTGATGCTCCTGAAGGCAGCTGGACTTGTGACAAATGCAACAATCTCAACTACCCATTCCGCAACATGTGCAACAGGAAAGGATGTGGAAGTGAGAAACCCTCCTCATCCAGCAAATAGCTGTGAGAAGGAATGCCTCCCTCTTCGCACTGTCTATGCTTCATGAAGTTGGATCACCCATTGCAATGTACTTAATATTATCGTCAGTATTTGCTGCCTATGTATGTTTTACATTTGCTAGTTGCCTACAGTTTTAAGACATGCAAACCTTGCAAATTGTAGCTGTCAAACGAGCTTAGAACAACTATGTTCACCTTGTTTAGTTGTATTTTTTGGCTGGCTTTAAAGTTTATCTTCACAAGGCACAATTTATGTTCATAGTGCATGAATCTTATCGCAAGTGTTGGTAGTGTTGTTAAAGCTATCACAATTGTCGTATCTCTTAACTTCAGGAAAAAGTAGAATTTGTCAGGTTGGTGTTCTATATAGTTGGTTTCACGACTATATGTAAAAAGATAAATTAAAAAATTATAATTAACCATAACGAAAGAAAATATTATTATTATTTTATTAAGATTAATTTTTATTTATTTTAATAATTTTATTTGATCGTAACTAATTCAATTACATCCCTTTCAAATATAATGGGATGTAGCCATTTATGTCCTCGAGGCATAGTTGAGTTAGTTACGATTTGTAGAGGAGGACAAGAGTTTGAATCTTGATAAAGTTAGGCAATATTCTTCTGCGTCATGATCAATTGCAGCTTTTTGATTTACCTTCTTACAGATGGTCGTGGGGTCGATCGTGTGAGGCCGCTAAGATGTCGGATTTCACCTTTTGCAACATTGATAAGACATGACAAATATTTTCTTTTTTTCTTTTTTGACAAATGATAATTTTATTTGTTTTGCAAATAATTTTATCAGATAATTCTATCAGTTCATTATTATTTTTTAGGGTCGCCACAGTATTCAATTATATTTTATAAAAGAAAACTGAAATAAATATATCACATTTTAAAAAATATATATATAACACTTTATTGCAGTGCAATTATCGTTATGTAAACAAGTTATAAATAATTTTTATTATATTTTACTTAAATATAATTCTTTGGAGTGACAATTTAGTCCAATATATTTTTGTAAGGATAGAAATTGGAATTTCATAAATTTAAGGCCTTATTGAGTGTTTAAAAAAAAGAGATTTTAAATTTTCACATGGATTAAATATTCAATTAAAATTAAATTGAATCAAATCGAATTAATCAAAATTGAACTGAACTAATCATATTTTTAAATAAAAATCAAACAAATCGAATCAATAAAATATCGAATAATTTAATGTTTAATTAAATTAATCAAAATAATTAATTTTTTTAAATATTATAAAAAATTTACTAATTAATTAAAGATTTATAAATTTACTCATCTAGAAATTTATAAATTATTTTTTATTTTAATTAATTTAATTTATTTAATTTAATTGAATAAAAAATTTTATAATCGAAATCGAATCAAATTAATTAATTTTTTTTAAAAATAATTAAAATTTTATTAATTCTTATTTCAGTTGGCCATTTTTACCATGTTTTCCATATTCACTCGAACCGGCCATCCTTCCTTTGCGCCTTGCACTTTCCATATCGGATCCATGGCTTCGTCTAGGGTTTTCT
>JBBMKF010000021.1:2167949-2181561 GCA_037834155.1 Curcuma caesia | reverse complement strand
TACGAGTGGATCGTCGAACATATTTTAAAGTTTTGATCAGCCTTGTAATTGATACCGTGAATTGTATTGCAGTTGCACCGAGGTGGCGGCTCCAATTCATCAAAGTTATAGTCAACTGTGAAAGATTTGACTTGCACTTCAAATTTGCATCTATCATAACAGTTTACATAATCATACAATTTTAGACAATAAATTGACTGCAATCACATTGGGAAAAGAATGTACGGGACCTCGTCGTTTCAAGTTTATTTCTTTTCCCATTTCAATGATCAATCAACTGTATGAATGAGACATAGTTGAGTTGGTTACAATAAAATAAATTTATTGATGTAGATAAAGGTCGAATTTCGATGAAGTCGAGGTAAAGTTTTCATAAATGATCGTGGAGTTATTGGGATGATGGATTTTATCTTTTACTGAAGTATAAAGATTTTCAAATCGACACTAAAATGCATAGAACTTTATTAAGAAAATTAAATAAATTGAATCCATAAAAAATTGATTAATTTTATAATCATCGATCGAATTAATTAATTTTATTAAACAGTCATTTTTCCAACGACATCAATTGACTTATGCTCATTCGATTTAATTGATTTTTTTTAATTTTAAAATTAAAACTGAATTAAATAAAATGAGCCGAGATTTTTATTAAAAAAAACTGAATTTTTGAATAAATTGAACTTAACTTTCTCTCACCCCTAGCTATCATTAAATATGTTACATGCTATTTTTACAATAGCTTAGTTAGATACGCTTACTAATAATGGCAACTAACTATTACTATCCATAAAGATAGGAGCAAACAAAGGTCAACCTTTTCCCTCCATCAAACAATTGTCTCTACCTTGTTTTTTTCTCTCCCTCCCCTACAATTCTATCATTAAATGCCCCTCTCTTTCTCCTCCTCCTCCTATTCTTCATTCCTCCTTTCTTCTTCTTCCTTCCTTCTTCTAATCTCAATTCTACTTGAATCTCCTCAAGAAATCATGGTAAGCAATTCAAAATGCCCTCTCTTCGATCTTTTAATACATTCATATTTTAATGTTTTAGCTAGATTTATTCCTTTTGTTTGATACATACATAGAAAGTTGATAACTTTTTTTCAAATTAAATTATTATGATCACTACTAAGTTTGTTGGCACTTAATCGACTTGCATTACTTATGTTCGTTTCATTGTAAAGGCAAACTCGGGATCGGGAATGGCGGTGAATGATGATTGTAAGCTAAAATTTATGGAACTGAAAGCCAAGAGAAATTTTCGCTTCATCATCTTTAAAATCGATGAGAATGTGCAACAAGTCGTAATAGACAAGCTCGGTCAACCCGATCAGAGCTACGAGGATTTCACTTTAGCCTTTCCCCCGAACGAGTGCCGTTATGCCGTGTTTGATTTCGACTTCACCACCGATGAGAATTGTCAAAAAAGCAAGATCTTCTTTATTTCTTGGTGAGAAAATATATATTTAGATAAAAAATTTTATAAATAAATAAATTTTAAATACAAACCTATTTTTGTTTGAATCAGGGCTCCCGATACATCAAAGGTGAGGAGTAAAATGTTGTATGCCAGTTCCAAAGACAAGTTCAAAAGGGAACTCGATGGAATTCAAGTAGAATTACAAGCAACGGATCCAAGTGAAATGAGCCTAGATATCGTCAAAGGAAGAGCCATATAAATCTTATATATCAAAATTAAGTCAATTTATTTTATTTCTATATTGTGTGCATTTATTTTGTTTTTACCATCATTGTATGAATATTGTGTCAAGGAATTCATTTATATATAATACTTACTGAACATGATCAAAAGATTTGGATCAGAATCAAATTGATCTCCACAAGAATAATCCAAAGCAGAAATTTAGATTTCAGCCGAGGCTTCTTACAGAAACAAGCAATATAAACACAATAGTACAGAGAGCTGAATGCAAAAATAACTAGATCAACTTTTCGATAGATGCGGCCAGAGTAGATTCCGGCACAGCTCCGATCACAGTATCCATCTTCTCTCCATTTTTGAAGATCATCAGAGTCGGGATGCTCCGGATTCCATATTGATTAGCTATTTCGGGGTCTTCATCAGTGTTGAGCTTGTAACATTGCAGCTTGCCTTGGTAAACCTTTGCTAGTTTGGCTATGGTTGGCTCGATCATTCGACATGGTCCGCACCAAGGAGCCCAAAAGTCGACCAGAACTGGCACGTCCGAACCCAGAACGCGTGTTTGCCATGTATCTTTAGATATCTCTGGGACTGCAAGATAGCAAACATTATACATGAGCATGAAGGTAGATGTATATCGTCAAGGGCAAAAATATAGTAACTAGGTACCAATCAAGATAAGTTGTAAGCGGAGTTCTTAATGGAATTCAACAAAGTTACCACCTTCCTTTACATGATACTGGCATGACATAGACGATAATTCGAATGGGCATAAGATCATAAACCATCAAAAAGGCTATACATAAAATTACATTGCTAGCTATAAGGTCAAGAAAACCAAGATGGGGACCCAGAGAGACCCATCTAATGAAGAAAGAATTCCAAGCTTCGATCACCATATTCTCCTATCCATTGTACCAAATACTCACCTCTACCCATCAAGTTGTTTTACAAACAATATGTGGTATCCGAATTACCTCACCTTCAATATTTGTTTAACATCATGAAGGTAGATGTATATCGTCAAGGGCAAAAATATAGTAGCTAGGTACGAACCAAGATAAGTTGTAAGCGGAGTTCTTAATGGAATTCAACAAAGTTACAACCTTCCTTTACATGATACTGGCATGACATAGACGATAATTCGAATGGGCATAAGATCATACACCATCAAAAAGGCTATACATAAAATTACATTGCTAGCTATAAGGTCAAGAAAACCAAGATGGGGACCTAGAGAGACCCAGCTAATGAAGAAAGAATTCCAAGCTTCGATCACCATAATCTCCTATCCATTGTACCAAATACTCACCTCTACCCATCAAGTTGTTTTACAAACAATAGTTTGTATCCGAATTACCACAAATTAACCTAGATGATAAAAACACACTTAATTACGAGGGCAAACTATCAAGATATGCAATTGGTACATTCTCAGTCCATTGAGTCATTTCAGCAAACAGTTAGATAAGCAACATTGTATCAAGTTTAACTTTGACGATATAATATGAACTTAAGATCACATAAGGATAAGCTACAAGAATGTGAACTTGGCAAATTTTCAATCCATGGTGTTGTTTCATCAAACAGCTCGATTAGTAGTAACTTTTATGAAGGGGGTATCTCGAATTTTCGAGTATCAGGGCCTGAATTCGGAAGTATCGGGGGATTATAAAGTAGGATTAAACAACAAGTTACTATTTCAACTGCTTCAATCCACTATTTCAGTGATCAAGCTCCAAGTTTATCAATTAGGTCATCAAATTCGGTACAAAAAGCGCTTAATAAAATCATTCACGGCTAAAAAAGTACCTTCCGAAACTACGGCGACATCATGAAAACCCTAGAGAAGGAGCAAGAAGGAAAACATTACGCTGGACCGCGGTCTCCTGCGCCTCGCAGACGACGGCGGCCACCCTCCTGACGACGGCGGCGGCCACCCTCGATCTAGACGCCGTTATCCTCGGGGGAAGCGAAGCGGATCTCAGGCCGCTGAACCGGGGGATACTCCCCGCCCCCCGGCCGGCGACTGGGGAGGGGACGACCAGCGACTCGAGGACGGCGGCGGCCATGAGCTCTTCTGCAACTCGAGGCGGAGAGAGAGAGAGAGAGAGGAGAGAGAGAGAGAGATTAACGGATGGACCAAAATGAATGGATGCAGTTTGGACATCAAAATGAGTGGCCCAGATTGAGTTTCCAAATCGTCAAGCGAAGGGATAAGGAGAAAGAAATTTAACAGAAACCCTAACAAACAGAAAATAAATAAATTAATTAAATTAATTGGCAATTTATCCTTTAATAATTGTCTTTTATTTTAAAAAAGCAACTTTTAAATAATCTTAAAATATGGTTTGAAAAATTTGTTTACTGTAATATGACGTCACATCAATATTATTTTTACTATAAATACAAGGGCAAATCTGTCATCCACCGGTCTCCTTTCCGGCGGCCCTTCTTCGCCTGTTCCTCCGCTGCTTCTCCGATTCGAGAGGGATCGGGAGATCAAGAGATCAGCCCATTCACGCAGAGTACCCTCCGTCTAGATCAGAGAATCCCTCCCTTTAGCGTTTTTCTTGGGAAGTTCCCGGATCAGAAAACCCTAGATTTAGTCGACGCTTTCCGAATTTTAGGTATATTGTTCGTCTCTCGGTTTTTGAGGAGAGATCTTTCGTCGGTTAGTGTTTGATTCGCCTGTCGTCGCACGGGAGGATCGCTCTGTGTAGAAGATGAATCCTCGAGGAAGATTTCCTACGCCTGGGATGGGGAATGGTCGCGGAGGCGGTGGGAGCGCAAATCCTGGTTTTTATCCTAGGAATCCTCAGCAACAGCAGTACGTACAGCGGAGTCAAGTGCACGGGCAGCCGGGTCCGCAGTTCCAGCACCAATATCAGCAGCAGCAGTGGTCGAGGAGGAATCCAACGGGGAGCGACTTCGGGACTCGGGGACCGGTACAATCTATTCAATACGAGGCTATTGATTCTAGGTAAACTGGAAATCGAGCATCACAGAGTTTTGGATTATTTTCTGCAATATTTGCCAGTGTTAATACTTGCAACTATATGGAGAACCAGATAAATCACTCAGAAATTACTTCTTCTAGCTTATTGATGGTATCCACAATGATAAACATATATGGCATCCATTTTTTTTGGTGATTCCTTGCGTTAATGGTAATGCATGCCCATGCCAACCATAATGATGTTGTTTCTGTTTGTGCTTGGAGACCTTGCAAAGTGTCTGTCATGTTTTCATGTAGTTAATTTGAGAAGCTGTATCTTCTCCATTGTAGAACTAGTCTAAACAATTCATCATGAAAGTAACTGTTCGCTAACCGGGACAGTGGACTATACTAATATAATAGGGAAAAACCTCTTTTTCTGGACAATTTATTGGTTCCATGGCTAACTCAGGCTTTATGCAATTGATTTAATCACATGTACATTCTACAACACAAAATAGGTGCTTGAATGGATCTCGTGTCACCCCCGAAAGTATGAAAGCCAGATTTTTTTTAGAAAATGCTCCCTTTTTAAGAGTACATAACTCGCCTACCCATCAACTTTGGATTTCAAATGCTCCAAAATTAGTAATTGATAATCGTTTTTTTCCATTGTTTTTAAAGATTGAGTATTGGGACAAATAGATGGAGAAGGATTTCAGGTTAAGATTCTTGGATTGATGGAAAAGAAATTGCACACGTCAAAACAATCAATATTAACCAACACTGTAAAATAACATGCATATAACTAATATCTTGTGTTTATCATTACCAAACCAAGTGTTTTAAGATAATTTAGTTTAATTGAAAATGGGATTGTGTTAATTGCATATATAGGCCATATATATGCTGTGCAGTTCCTCATGCATAAGCTTACGTGGAGGCTTTTTAAAATTATGGGTTTTAAGGTTTAACCAAACTGAAGTAAATTTAAACATGCAATTCTCTGTACCAATCTGAATCAAATATATTATGAAAAAAGTATAAATCGGTTCAGTTTTTTTTAGCATGTTTTGGTTCATTTATCAGCTTGAAGTTTGAATTGAATAATGAACACTCCCATTACCATATTGATGTAAAATTGTACTTCCAGATGAAAGTGCCACCCCTATATTTTTGGTTCTAAGAAAGTGAAATTCATCTTTCTTCTAGAAATGAACCCATCTAATGGGCACTAGATTTGGTTCTAAACCAAGCAATTTTTTAGTTTGGAATGATTTCGTCTATGCTTGGTAATAAATGGTTCAAATCAATTGGTATTTTTACTGCTCAATCTCTCCTATTTTTCAATCTGCTTAAACATGAATCATATTCATATTAAGATCAAGTAATTTGGTTTGGCTAAATCACCCAACTATCTGGAGTTGGCTACATAGATGAAAAGCTTTTCTATGTACTGAAATTATGTATTTTGAAAAGTTTTCTTCCATGCAAATAAGGAAACTTAGTCTTGATTACATTTTGAGTAATTGTAAGATCAAGAAGTCTCGAATATGCAAATTATTTTCAATTTTAGCTAAAAAAATGAGCCTGATTTGTCATTTACTCTTAGAGATATGGTAAGGTGTGCAGTGGCCATTAAAAACTTAGATGTTTGAGGAAATGAAATGTGCACATTTGTGACTTCACTAATTTGATTCGTGATGCTATGCTAATTGAATCTCATTTAATCTGACAAGCTATTTAAAAATCTCAATGCATCTTATTTTTAACTTATGAGCATAATGCTAGAGCATCACAATCGACTTCAACATCATCATCATCAAGTAATATTTTCCCCAACTATTTGTGGTTGACTAGAGCGTCACAAGAAGTTTATTTTGGTATATTAGTGACTGATCTTTTGTCGAGCTGGTGATATTATATAGATGTGATTTATTTCCCACGTATTTAGTTCAATTGACTTGAAAATCATTGTGTTACAATACCATATCAGTACTTTTAAAAAAAATCTTTTTTGGCTAATTTTAACCTTGATTATTTCAGTTCCCAAGATTGGAGGGCACAATTGAACATACCACCTCCTGACACACGCTACAAGACAGAGGTAAAGTTAGTGTTCATCTTGCTCTATAATTTTAATAAGAGAATAACTGGGAATTGGTTGGTGTGTAGTTTATATCTACTAATAAATACAATTAAATGCTACTATGCTTTGCCAAAGTTAAATAGGAATGGACTGTAGATCTAGTGTCTTTTCTAGGGATCCACTAGAAAACTCTCATACTAGATGTATATTTATGTTAAGTACTACATAGTCTCCGATTGTAACATATTACAAAAATGTAAATTAAAATGTATGCCGTACTCTATTCTACCAGTGCTTCATATTCAGCATCTGTTCTATAATTGTCAAAGAAATTACACCCATCAATTTTGTTTGGTTAGTTTAGGTGTTCTCACCTGTCAATAAATTAGACCATGAACCATACAAATATTCATAATGTTATCTTTTGGTTGGCAAGTCTTTCTTCTATGATTATGAATATTGGTTATAATTGTTGGTGCACAATTGTCAGGATGTAACTGCAACTAAAGGGAATGAGTTTGAAGACTATTTTCTGAAGCGAGAACTTCTTATGGGCATATATGAGAAGGGTTTTGAAAGGCCTTCACCTATTCAGGAAGAAAGCATTCCTATTGCACTCACTGGCAGTGACATTCTTGCTAGAGCTAAAAATGGAACAGGAAAGACAGCTGCATTTTGTATTCCTGCTCTTGAAAAAATTGACCAAGATCTTAATGCCATTCAAGGTTCTATGTCTTCATATTTTTTTCTCACAGTAGTAGTTGGAATTGTGTACTGGTTTATCTTTTGGCTCAGATGTGAGCATCTGTAGTTGAAATCATTATTTTCTTCTTTCTTGTTTCTTTATTAGCTGCAAATTCATATTTCCTGTATTCTCATTAGCATCATAACTTTGAAGTCTTTTATTCTTTGTGCTGTTCATCATTTTGGTTACTGTGTTGTGCATAATGATTCATTTCTGCTATGGTTTGTTGGTCTGATAACCTTTATCTACATACTATACTTGATCTGCATTGTTGGTATGTGAGGAAAGCAAAATGCATTAGACTCGCCTAGATATTTCATTTTACCATGAAGCCCTCATGTGTGATAGATCGATATTAATTGTGTAGTTAGAATGTTTTTCCATCCAATAATTGAGAACTTTTGTTTTTCAGTTGTTATATTAGTTCCAACAAGAGAATTAGCTCTTCAAACATCGCAAGTTTGTAAGGAACTTGGAAAGCATTTGAAGATTCAAATTATGGTTACTACTGGGGGAACTAGCTTGAAGGATGACATTATGCGTTTATATCAGCCTGTCCAGTTGTTGGTTGGAACTCCTGGTCGAATACTTGATCTTGCAAAAAAAGGGGTCTGTGTTTTGAAGGACTGTTCAATGCTTATCTTAGACGAGGTAATGTATGATAAAGTTTGATCTTGCTGTACTAGATTAATTGAGGTATTTTGATCAGGTCTAAGGCTATTAAATTATTATGTGTTCTCTTATCCTTAACGAATACGCTATAGTTCTCAGGCATCTTTCTGATCTGTTTCTTATAAGCAAATATTTGCTTCTGCCTATTCATCCTCTTATCTGACGGCAAATCCAAATTTATAATTTTACAGGCTGACAAGCTTCTTTCTCCGGAGTTTCAGCCATCAATAGAACAACTTATTCAGTTTCTTCCCGCTAATAGGCAAATTTTAATGTTTTCAGCAACATTTCCTGTAACTGTTAAGGATTTTAAAGACAGATACCTTCCAAAACCCTATGTTATCAATCTGATGGATGAACTCACACTGAAGGGTATAACACAATACTATGCTTTTGTTGAAGAGAGGCAGAAGGTGCACTGCCTGAATACCCTTTTCTCAAAGGTTTGTCCTAAATTTGTACTATTTCAAAGGTTGGAAATTCTTCTTGGGCCTGAGAATGACTGGTTTACCTGTTTTAACAGCTTCAAATTAATCAATCTATTATTTTCTGTAATTCTGTTAACCGAGTGGAACTACTTGCAAAGAAAATCACTGAGTTGGGTTATTCTTGCTTCTATATTCATGCTAAAATGTTGCAAGATCACAGAAATCGGGTTTTCCATGACTTCCGCAATGGTGCATGCAGGAATCTTGTTTGCACAGGTATGATATTTTTTTCACTTTGCCTTTTCTTTTTTATTGGAATCTAGCATGTGTTGTTATGATGATACCAGCAATTATCTGTTAATTGTAGACAAATCCATGCATAACCAATGAGACCCAACTGCATGGGTCATAGTTGAAACATGTCATGTGGAGATTCATAGAATGCAAACATTATTTCAAGATCTAGACAAGCACTGGCTTGGCGGACAAGAGGAAGTTTGAATAGGATTGGCAGGAAATTAGGGAGAGTCCTCTTCTTCTAATTGCATTTGGCTAGTGCCGTTTATTATTTTTCCTGAGTTCAGTGCTGTATCCACTTTTGTGCTATTCATCTTATGATTCCTGTTGAGGAACTCATGGCCCAGTTACGTTGGAGCAGAAAGACAAAGTGATGCAGTTTAAAATTACAAAGTTCTAGTTTGAAATTTTTTAAATAGCTGATTTTAAATTTTATGTGTGTTTTTTTTTAAGTTTAAGGTTTATTTTGAAGTAGTCAAGAGAAGGAGGAAATTTTATATTTGCATGAAAAGTTTTTTAAAGAATCGCTATTTGTTTATCTAGCTATTGGGAGAGGGGATAGAGCATTTCTTTCCTAGCTTTTAGGAGAATAGTCAACGTTTGGGCCTTTAAAAAGACCCTAATCCCTTTATTTTGCTATCTTGAATTTATTAAAATTTCCCTCTTCAGTTGCGTTTGTTCTCTGTGTGATACTAGTTTGTTCATCCTAAATCAAGAAGTGGTATCATATTGTTTTCATGCTGCATTGCAAAGATTAATACACTTCAGCATTCTATGGTTTTCTGGAAAACCTGCTATATTTGACCAAACAACTAGATTGAGCATATTTCCTAAAGTGTTAATAAATATGAGAAGTTGGACTAATTTCCCATGTTTAATATCTTGCTCTTCGAATGGCATTTGTGTTGTGACATGTTTGGCTGCCTTTGCAGATCTCTTTACCAGGGGAATTGATATTCAAGCTGTTAATGTTGTCATCAATTTTGATTTCCCAAAGAACTCTGAAACATATCTTCACAGGGTATCATCTTGATACTGTGTTTATATTAGTTAACTGCAAATGCTGCCAATTCATTGAGAGATGGTATAGGGAACATGCTGCATGTAACTTCTTTTTTGATTTAGATAACAATAAATTTAAAAAAGAAAAAATAGGCAAGCTATTTATCTAAGATGACAATAATTCCCATGAGTTATTTTATTGTGGCCTTTTTTATTTTAAGAAAATGGCATTTGCCTTAATTTTCTCAAAGAAAGAAAAAATGAAGTTCCAAATTAATTGTTCACATTTGAATTTGCCCATCCCTCTATGTCCTGAATTTGATTCATCAGCACATCAATTGTGCTACTTGATTGCGTATACGAGTTCACCTTTTCTATTAAAATATGTTCCCTTTGGCTAATGGTTGGGTGATTCCAGGTTGGTCGTTCAGGAAGGTTTGGTCACCTTGGCTTAGCTGTCAATCTTATCACCTATGAGGATCGCTTTAATTTGTATGATCACTTGCCAATGCTTAAGAATCTGATGCATTATTTCCATTTTCTTTCCATGACATGAAATTAAATTGCCTGACTACAGACATCGAATCGAGCAAGAACTTGGCACAGAAATAAAACAGATTCCTCCACAGATTGATCAGGCTATATACTGCCGGTGATCTGGAACAGTAATGAGTCTGATATTTTCATGCTGAATAACTAGAGTGCTACCTGTATACGTTGACACATCAGTATGGAACTCTCGCCCTTTGGCATTTCCTCATTCAGATCAAATTAATGTAAAACGCATGTCATCTCACTTTCTGCTGATATAAAGTGATGCATGATAATATGATCCCAGTAAAACTTTGTTTAAAATGATGAAAATTTAGTCAAAAATTATTGTAAACCATTTTCATTAACATGCATTCATGTCATACTAGTTTTAGTATCTACAAAACTTATGCCATGTCACAATCAATATCAGTTTTTTTATACTACCTTATTATATGATTGTTTTTCAATTGTTAAAATTGTCTTGTCAACGAAAGATATAACTCCTACATTATTGGCTCCTCTATGTCGGTAAATTTCAGTTATGTATTGTTGTATATGACAGATACTTTAATTTTCAAAAGTGGTTGATTATGATTCTAACAAGTGGAGGTCGACCAAAATCGGAAACATGTGACAGAAGATATACTTGATCTACCTAGAATTCATGTGGAGGTAGATATGCTTGATCTACCTTTTTGGTGGGCATTGCAGTGGCTAATAATAGTAGCTAATGACAATGTTCAGATACAACTTTTAACAAAAAAAAAGCTTATTTCAAGTTTTTGAACTATTAAATAGTAAACAAAAACTACAAAGTAAAATAAGTAAAGAATTGAACAAATACTTCACATTTGACTGACAATGTTATTTTTGAAAGTTTGTGTTTAAACATTGAAGTTCCTAATACAAAATATCATCAAGGTTGATTCTATTATTTTCTATATCAATTGTTTTAGTAATTCCTTTCTATGACCAACTTCTTCATATCTGATGCAGTTGATAGCAACCTATTCCAATTTTGCAACCTATGAACTATATGGATCTTTATTGATAGTCAAAACTGAAGAGTGATCGAGTCATTTTTCAGTTTCCAAATTATGCTTCTCAATTACTTTACTCTTTTCACCACTAATCACAATGGAGTGACTTCATATATTAGGGTTTATCTAAAGTTCACAATTCTTAGTTTGGTGAACAAGTTTGATGTTGATAGAATGGAGCCCTCACGGATGGTTTGAATTTATTGTTCTTTTCTTTAAAAAAATTAAACGCAATATTGATTTTATCCTCTCGTTGGTCACCAATTATGTGACTAAAAGTTGCATTTGAATATTTTCTTTGCCCGTTGAATGGTATGCTACTGACTCCTGGGCACCATTTTTTAATATGAACATCGTACTGAGCTGCATGAATGATGCATTATTGACTTTTGATGAATTTTACATTAACTACTTTATCATCGTGTCTACTTTACCTAACTTTTCTTTTGTGCACACATGCAGGGTTTCTTTTGTCATCTTGTGTTGGTGCCCAAGTTGCATCCGATGACTAAACCGCGATACTATGATTGGATATTCGGTAACATCGATCGTGGCCACTCTTAACTTAATATGTTATATTCAAAAATAGATTCTCCTAGTTCACAGTTAAACTGTTGTGCATATACCGGTGAGAAGATGATTGTTGCTTCATGTTATCTGTCAAATGCAAACGGTTGAAGACTGCAAAGCTGGATAGAATGGTTAGTGTGTTAAAATCCCACATTCCGAAATACTAGAATATTACCTTGGTCTGTAGCGTTTATGACATCATTTTGCTGATAGACTAATTTTTTTTCTTCTCTTGCTGAAGATGTTACCGAAAATCCCATGCCAAGGGTAAATTTCTGGAATTTTTTGGGGTGCCATTATTTGATCCAGGTCTATGAGCACTGGAATAGGTTCTGAGTGTCATTTGTTTGTTTGTTTGTTTTTTTTTTTGGCTAAGGCTATTTTTCACATTTTTGTAGTTTAGATTTTCAGGTTATCGGCCTATATGATCATATTCAGGTTTCTATAGGTTTGGTAGTTTAGATTTTTTTTTAAAAAAAACTCAGTTTGATATTAGTTGTCAAGTTATTTTAAAACCTGAATCAATTTAGGTTGTGCCTGATAGGTATCTCTTAAAATTCAGTCCTTTCCAAACTCTTTTCCACCCCTTGGAACCTTTAGGTTATGGTAAAGTATGGTAGCTGTCTTTCTGCTTTATCAATCTTGTAATTTTGATCAGTGAACAAAACAAACTTAAATGATCTCTGTAACGAAATGGAATGCTTGATGGTTGCGGATACGATTTCGAAGATGCTATAGGATTAAAACTTTCTTGATTGTGTATGACTCTGTTTGTTCTTTCGACAGTGATGAAAGAATACTCTGGTGTGTTTTCTCTATTCCTAGTCAAAACTGAAATGGGCATTGTTTTGATGTTAACCTTCTTAAAATGCTGTTTGTGACTATGCTAAATTTGTATTTGAAATTTTGTGTGTTTCCCCTTTTGAAGCACCTTGCAATAACTTCTAATAGTTTATGTTTTTTAAAAAAATCTATCAAAAAATATTCATATGAACTAATGATGCCTGAGCAAATCATTTTGGTCCAAAGTGGTTTTACATGTGTGATCTTTCTGAATCAGCATTCGATACAATTTCATCTGAGATTTTGTTTGTGAAAAGAAAAAAAATCCTTCAGATAAATTGAATTTGCTTATAATCGATTTGGCTTTAGAGAAATGGGAAATGGGAGAAATATACAGAAAAATAAAATAAAAGACACCAAAACAAATTGTGGCTCCATAAGCGGCTTTGGCGTCACGGTCAGGTAGTTAGAGCTGTCAAATAGATCAATTTACAATGGAATGGATTAATTTATTAGAAATCTATCTTATTAAATGGCAGGGTGGGCTGGTTTATCAATTTAATAGATAGAAAAATTTTTAATCCAATTCAACTTAATGGATCATGGGTTAAGCGGACTAATTCACAAGCCTATCAAAAAAATAAAAAATTTAAAAAATATTAAAATTTTTAAATTTGGATGGTAGCTTAAATGTGTTAAGTTGAAGATTTTAAATTTAGATTGTGATTTAAATGGGTCAGTTTATTAATTCATTGATTTTTTTTATTTTTAATTTTTTTTAAAAAAAATAATTTTTTTCAACTCGCGGGTCAATCCACGTGGGTCAGGGTTAATCCACGTGGATCATGC
>JBBMKF010000021.1:2131182-2159295 GCA_037834155.1 Curcuma caesia | reverse complement strand
AGTCCGACCCCGATTCGGCCAGAATTCTGGCCGAAATCGGCCAACAGTGTCTGTTGGCTGATTTCGGCCGAATTCCAACCGAATCGGGCCGGACTCCGGCACTCGACGGACCGCCGGCGAGTTGCGGTTCCAACAGGCCCGGTCCGGCGGCAATCGGTGGTCGAACGACGATGAATGGGCGGCGAGAAGCGGCGGAGGTCCGAGGAGAAACACTGTGCAATCGCAATTTTTGGACGTTGTGTGTTAATCGCGATCAGGCGTGGACGGCGTGGATCGATCGCGCACGGGGGCGCATTTTTTTCGTCGCGCAGTATATCAAATATATATATATATATAGAGAGAGAGAGAGAGAGAGCTCCCGACCTGATATCCTGAGCGCCGTCTCCTGAGCGCCCGTGATCGCCTGCCTACGTGGCTTTTCCACGTCAGCTCCCGACCTGATATTCGCTCGACGTGGGAATTCTTCGCTCCCGACCTCTTCTTCGCTCGATCCTTTCTGCCAAAACTCCCGTCGGCTAGGATCTCTCTCCCACTCCTCCCCTGCTATAGCGCTGCTCGCCGAAGCTGCTCTAGGATTTCCTCTCCCACTCCCTCAACAAAGCCGACCCTCTTCTTCCTCGACAAAGTCGAAGCTCCCGACCTCTTCTTCCTCGACGAAGCTCAGCGCCTTCCTGCGAAGAGACCAACGCTGCTCGCGAAGACCCTCTTCGCCCTCAACGAAGCTCGCCGCCTTCCTGCGAAGAGACGACCAGCGCTGCTCGCGAAGACCCTCTTCGCCCTCAACAAAGCTCGCCGCCTTCCTGCAAAGAGACCAGCGCTGCTCGCGAAGACCCTCTTCTGCCGAAGTTCCCGACGAAGCTCACAGTGACCCTCTTCGCCCTCAATGAAGCTCGGTGCCTTCCTGCGAAGGCCCTCTTCTGCCAAAGCCTGCCCGAAGACCAACGCTCCTTGACAAAGCCGAAGCTCCTGGCCCTTTTCGCCGAAGCCTGCTGACCAGTATAGATTTATCATCCCTATTGAAACGAATGATAAAATCAATCAATGAGTTCTTATTTGAGATGACTTTCTTAAAAAATGCATGTGAGCTTTCAGATCTCTGACTGCTTGACATTCCAGCACAAAATACATGGCTAAAATATGCTGGCACCCACTTTTGTCGCAATTCATACATCAATGACAACCAATCATTATTCTCTAAGTTAGCACATTTGATAACGTCTTCCCATGACTTCTCAAATTCATCAGGAGTTGTAGAATTTGCAATGACATTCTTTATGCTTTGATAGTGATCACGAAAAGTCAAAGGATTTAATTTCTCTGGAAATTTATTCAATATGTGCCACAAGCAATATCGATGCACCGTATTAGGGAAAACTTGTGCAATAGCTTTTGTCATAGCAAGATCTTGATCAGTAATGATCACATTTGGTGCTCCTCTAGGCATGGCATCTATGAACTTATTAAACAACCAAACAAAGGAATCAGTTTTTTCATCACTTAGAAAACCACAACCAAAAACAATTGTCTGATGATGATGATTAACTCCAACAAATGGTGCAAAAATCAACCCATATTTATTGGTGTTATATGTCGTATCAAATACAACAACATCACCAAATACAATGTTAGCCGTCCTCGATACATGATCAGCCCAAAAACATCTACTAAATCTGTTTTCTGAATCAGTCTCATAATCAAAGAAAAAAGCTGAATTTTTTTCCTTCTCAGATGTAAAAAACTCAATCAATGTTTCAGCATCAATACCCTTCAGGTCATCTCTTAGTTGTTGGTCAAAATTTCTAAGATCTTTTTCTGTGCAACCTACCCTCTCGGGCCCCCCAGACTCTATCTCAAATATTCGCATTTTTTGAGAAGCTGGCAAATTAGCCTCAGAAAATTGTTGAGTCAATGCTTTCTTAGCGGCTGAAATATGACGATGTGAGCGAAGCAAATGTACCTTTGAAGGAGTCGAGAGGGTATGATTATGACTTTCCATGATGTGACTGATAATCCAATTAGGTCCAGTTTGTTCTTTTACAAGTGAAATGTGTGACTTACAACCGGTTCTAATATCACTGCGGGCTCTTTCCATAGATTGTTGATCATAGTTTACATTTCTATTTGCCCTCATTTTATCTGTTTGACCTTCTTTAAAGCAAACAAATTTTTTCCATACAACTTCATTTGTAATCTTATTCTTTTTGCTATTGCTCATCCTTGCACTAAAACCAGCTTCTCGTGCATATTGATTATAAAACAAAAATGCTTCCTCTAAAGATGAGAATTCCATACCAACTTTAGGCTTCCTATCATTTTCAACTTGGGGAATATATAACTGATTATCACCGTCATTTCCTTCCATTGCCGAGGATTATCAGATTCAAATTAAGTGAAAACCACCCCTGTTTAATAGTTAATCACTTAGAAAAAGAAAAAGAGAAACAATATTCCTTTCACATTAAGTATTGTTTCAAAAATGTTAATGATACATAATGTTCTAAATAACTTTAGCCTAACAAACATTGTTAAGACATGCATTATGAAGTATCATTAGTTCCTGGACCATAACAAATATTAAATAACTTTAACCTATGAACATAGCTAAAAAATTAGCAATAAGACATGCATTATTAAGATGGTGTGTTCTGGTATTTTGCTCTAACTATGATAGGTTTTTCAATCTTTTTCCACCAAGGTTTTGTATTTTGCCTATGAACATGCCTAAAACATTAGCAATAGCTAGAGCATTATTAAGACCATTTGTTCAGGTATTTTGCTCTAGCTTTTCCACCAGGGTTTTGTATTCTCACATCCCCTTACTAGTGTTTTGTATAACGATATGCACAAACATAAATAAGAAAAAAATAAGAAAAAAATAGGGTTAGGGACCTTCTGCTTGCGAGTAGCAAGGGTGCGTGGCTTCGGATCGCGAGTAAGAAGAAGAGTTGTGGTCCCTGCGGCCGGATCTCTGTGTCTCTGTGGCGAGGAAGAAGAGCTGCTCGCGAGTTGCAGGGGCGAGGAAGAAGAGCTGATCGCGTGTCCTAGCGCTCGCGAGTAGCAGGGGCGAGGCTCCTTGCGCTCGCGAGGAGTGGTGAGGGCGGAGGAGAGCAGCGCGAAACCCTAGCGCTGCGAAGAATGATGAGGAAGAAGAGAGCTTCGGCGCTCGCCTGAATGATGAGGAAGCAGAGAGCTTCGGCGCTCGCCTGGTTTGCGCGAAGCAGTCGGGGGAGTGGGAGAGAAGCGCGAGGCGAAGGGGAGCCTGGTTCGCGCGAAGCAGTCGGGGGAGTGGGAGAGAAGCGCGAGGCGAAGAGGAGCCTTTGAGCCTGGTTCGCGCGAAGCAGTCAGGGGGAGTGGGAGAGAAGTGCGAGGCGAAGGGGAGCTTCGGCAGCGGGAGAAGAAAATCGGGAGAGGAAAGGAAACCCTAGCATCGAGCGGGAGAAAAAATCGGGGAGAAGAAAATCCTGGTTTTTGTTGCCACGCACGCGAAGACGCCGAACGAAGCCACCACGCACGCGAAGACGCCGAAGTCAAGCCACGTCAGCTTGCCACGTCATCAGACGCGCATGAGGCGCTTACCGGCGACGCTCAGCATAGCCGGACTCTAAATAAATAAATATATATATATATATTTCAAATTTATATGTAGAAAAAAATTCAAACAAAAAGCAACACCGAATTTATCTTCACTTTTTGCCACGTTTAAAGAAAATTGTATTTAGTTGATGAATAAATACTTTAATTAAGCACTATAAAATCATAATATTAAATGTATAATAAGTGAGAAAGATAAAAAAAAGATTAATAATGATACATTTTATTTAAATATATATAAGAATATAGTAAGTGATTAGAATAAGAGGATCTAAGATTTATATAGCCAAGTAATAATAATAAAAATTTTCACAATTCTTATAAGGTAGTTGTACTACTATACTGAGTACTCTATTCGTTGCCCCCGAGACATGATTAAATTGATTATTCTAGAATAGATTTATTAGAAACATGATTAAGTTGATTATTACAGAATAGATTTATTACATAACATGATTTACTTTCTCATATATAATCATAATTTCGACCGTGTAAAACTATTAGAATAGTGGATTCCATCTTTTATTAAAGAATATTATATTCACGAAGACAAACCTATGGATGCACACGGGCTGCCCAACTAGAGTTTTTCAACAAATTCAACACCAACACATATCCAACAGAAGATCAAATTGCAATGCTCTAATGTGCATCCATACAACTGTGCCAAGCCCGGGGAGGCCTGATTTATTTACCATTTCTATATACACACGAGTAACAGAGAAGAGAAAAGAAATTGCATGAACACATTGCTACTTTTATATTTAAGCGACAATTTACTTAATAATATTACATCACAAGAGAATAAAAGAACAAAAAAACATACTAACGATTCACATAAATTTATATAACATAGCACATTAACTATACAAGTACCACATAATCAAGCTGAGATCAACAGAGTACATAATAATGTAAATTTACAGGGTCTACAAACAAGAAGTTGATGTTTGTGTCTTGAGCTTGTGGAGAGGGGATATGAAACAGGATAATCCAGTAGCACATTTGTTTTTTTTTAAACTATTTTTTAAATCTTGAACTTACTGATTCATGACGACTCCCCGTTGCACCTCCGGCGATTTAATTAGCTTCACTTATCAACAAACGACAGATAACCTGCAAAGATTACTGGAGACTCTATAAAAGGGGCATAGTGCTGAGATATAATTAAGGAAGAACTGACACATGAGAATTCATGTGGTTTTGTCAATAAAACTAAAAAATGATGTAAAATTAAATATCCTTTTAAAATTGATACACTGGTTTTACATATTTATTCCATGACCTGACAAAAATATGATTCATGAAAAACAAAATGTTCGCACCTAAGAACAACAAGCTGAAGTGGTCGATCTTTCAGCAGGTCTATCTGAAAGAGACATTCCTGCTGGCTGTTGTGCTGGTTGAGCCCGAGGTAATCTTCTTGCTGTTGCATAGAGGGTAAAAAAAGATATAGAGAGAAATATAAAAAGCACTCTGAAGATTAATACAGGTGTAACGACTTTAAAAAAAGTCATACAGAAGCATATAATAGTCTTTTAAGTACCTAGAAAATTCAATCAATAGAATTTTGAACCAAGTACAATATGTATATTTAAGAATTATAACCTAGCCGTAGTTGTAACGACAACATGGTGAATTTAAGGAAAATATACTAGGTCAGGGGAGCAATGTAAACATAAAAGTTTTTCTCCTTTGAAGACCCAACATAAGTGATCAATGAGTAGCGTTAATCAAATTTGTTCCAAGACGTTTTGCTAAAAATTAAACCTAGCCGATGATTGTAAGAACAGAAAGGTTCAAAGGTATGGCTTTTTGCGACTATTTCAGGATTTAATTTTCTCTTTGTAATGGATTTGGGATTTGGTTGCTGCTTTGTTTCAGGCTTAATCATCTCTCGAAGTTATCGATATACATATGACATGTCACCCAAGAAAATTGTAGGAAGGAGAAATGTCATTCTGATTTCTGATTGTCAAAATTGAAAATGCTATCATGATTTTGCAGGGGAAATATCAGACCTTCTAAGAAATATAGTAAACACTTTAATATTTTGAAACTCTCAAATGCTGGTCTTACATTAATAGGTGAAACTTCTACCTTGGGTCATTCACTTGGGAAGAGTACATATGAAAGTCAACTTGATGAAGAAAGGGGTTGTCTTGCCTGATTCAGTCTGTGTGCTATGGGATGCTGAAAACGAGTCTCATGAAGAAACTATACATAATATATTTTACCAACGAAGGGTAGCTAAAAGGGGGCGGAATATCTGAAGAATAAGCTGGGCTTTCAGATTAATGAATCTTTTTCAGCTAAATGGTGGTGAGACTAGAACATAAGCACAGCTAGGAGGATGGCCTCAATAGGAAGTGTAGCTATCCAAGGTTGGTTCTCGTTTATTAGGCAGTTGAGATGTGCAAAGATTTTCAGAGATGCAACTGAACCAGAGAACAACTTCATCTGAAGATGGTAGGAGTTGATCAGGCTTTGGAGTATCAAAGGATCCCCAGAGAAAAGAAGAGCACTATATGAAATGCTGTTAGTGCTGATTCAAGTTACTCTTATTTCCTTGTTGTTGGTGTGCTATGAAGTATTGTGATGTATGACCTTAAATGACATGGTCTTATGGATCTTCCAATGTTTGTTTGGGTCTGGTGTGTGATGTTTTGTTCTACCTCAGGACACTGAATAAATTGGTCTGAGTGGGCATGTTACACACTCCTATCTTTTTATTGAAAAAAAAAGAATATTTATGATAATTGTTTGTGTAAAATCTGGCCAACCACAGGAAAATAGTAGTCACTTCTGTTATGACAATAACATCTCGCTTTGCTCAAAAGCTATTTTGAAATTTTTGATACACATTAATCAGAATTTTACTTTATCTTGGCAAAACTTCTTTTTTAGAAAGCCTCATGATGACAAAAAATATTGAATTAGTAGATGCAGTAAGGTGTATGAGTGAATCTAGTATCTGCACAACCTTAGAGCAACATGTCTAAATGCCAACAGAGTAAGCAATTCCATGAAAGAGAAAAGAAAGGTGTCGTTAAGATTTATCAATATTCGAACCATAAAATGATTAACTAAATTTCATCTTCACCATCCATCATGAGGTCAAACAAAAAAAATGTGATATGAGTCTAGACATCCATTAATTATCAAGAATAATGAGTTCAATTCTCACCTCAATTTACATTAAAAAAATTCTTGTTAATGGTTGCATACTGTATACTAACAATCTCATCCATCACAAGTAGAAACAACAGAAAAGAAATATTATACCTATTTCATAGAATATGTCATTCACATTGATGGCAGTTTTAGCAGAGGTTTCCATGAAGAAAAGACCATTCTCCTCAGCATATGCCTTGGCTTCCTGCAATGCAAAGAAGAAAAGCCTTCATGACATGTTTTATGAATGCAAGTTAATAAACTTGTTGCTTATCAAGAACTTGAGAAAATTTTGTAGATTGAACACATAAAACGAAGCATACTTTTTTGAAGAAAAATAATAATTATGTAAATAGCAAATGCAATGGGTTCCTGCATGTGAAAAATGGGAAAGCAGTCATGAAAAGTTCATGCAAATGACAATACCCACTTCATGGAACAAAACCTGTAAGTTACACAAATCAATTAAACAATTCCAAATAAATGTTGATGAAACTACCTTACTGGTTACTTATAATGAGAAACAACAAAACTGTTGAGTTCTAAATATCAACAATGTTACAAAATCTGAACAAGTTACATATCTATTGCACAATTGAAAGGTATTTACCTATAAAAGCATGTATTAGCATCCCCCTGAGGGTTTACCATCTTAAAATAATCTCATTTTTCTAATTCCTAAAGAGAATCGTTACAAGTCAATTAAGTTAGGAGAACTGATAAGGTGATCAGCTTAATCTCATGTTCTAGACCCTGCATCTTTTGCATGTGAACTGATGCTCTAAAAAAGACTATAATACATTGAATGACTACAAAAGATCTAAAATCCAAATTATTTCAGTCTCTTCTACAGGAATCTGCATTGCATCCATGCCAAGAAGTAAACTGCCCACCTAGTACAAAGAAGAGTAGATGTTGGATAGACAAATAAGTAGAGGTGAATTACAACAAATGCTAGTGTTAGCTAAGATGAGTGCATTGAGTAAAAGTTTAGGGTTTCAGATAAAAAAAATTGCTCTGGTCACAGCATTAATCCAACTCAATTGCATGGAGGAGTTGGTTGTTGTAATTTGCTAAAGCTGCTTGCTGAATCTTTAGTTTGACTTGAAACAGTTTTCTTAGGAAAAACAGAAAAAAGTACTGCAGTGTATTTTATATTTAACAAGCAAATATAAGATAGATGAATAAGGGAATCCTGTATACAATGCTTTTAGCAGGAAGGCAATCAAGGGAATGCATATTCATAACTGAGAGGGAAGTTTAGCGATTCTTAGCTTGGCTAATAATCCATGGTTCCCTCAACTCCAAAAATCATTTTCATAGCTTCAAATTTGTTATTGACTAAAATCAAGCAAACAGTTATAGGGATTCCTAAAGAAGAACTAAAAGTTATGGAACAAAATCCACAAGTAAATTAAGTGAAATTTGAGGCAAAGAAATGATTCCCAATTTTTAGTTACTCCATTTTATGATTAAAATTCCAAGAATGATATATGGAGTTGATTAGTAAAGATACCAAATAAGCACATCAGTTGCTGCGAGCAGGTTTAGACAGAAAGTCAAACTTGCCAAGAATTACTAGACATAACACTGAAATAGTGCCGTTGGATGCAAAAATATAGAGCATAAACAGACGACTGCTGCGCTGAAGGTTCAATCAACAAGAGAGTTATCTAGCCAATGTAATCATATAATCGAGCTTAACAAGAATTACTAGTAGGCAAAACACTAAAACTTGCCTCCGTTGGGACCTCCCTTTTCTCCTCCAAATCACATTTATTCCCCGCAAGAGCAGTCACCATGTCGGGATTACCTAGAATTGAGTATCCTTATTAGATCAAACTGGCAATGAATCCAACTGGCAAGCTCAAAAGATTCTATCTTGAGCTTACCTTGTTTCTGAAGCTCTTGAACCCATTTCTTAGCCCTCTCAAATGAATCCTATACTCATAAGAGAGAAAATAAAGTTACGAAGCCAGGAACAACTAGAGAAAAAAAACAAGGACTTTTATCCAGTGAAAGAATCAGAACACAACACCTACCATTCTTGATATATCATACACAATTATCGCGGCTGCTGCTCCTCTATAATACATGGGCGCTAAGCTGTGATACCTCTCCTGTCCCGCTGTGTCCCAAATCTCAAGCTTTACCGTGGCATCGCTCACCGCCAACGTCTGTGAGAAAAAGGCCGCCCCGATTGTGGACTCCTGTAACCAGATAATAAACCCAGTCATAAAAAGTCTAGCTTTCATTTCACCGAAGAAAAGACAGAAGAGCAAACAGAACCTGGAATTCAAGGAATTGCCCCTTGACGAACCGAAGAACGAGGCTCGACTTCCCGGCGCCCATGTCGCCCAGCAAGACCTACGATAGAAGGAGATCCGCGATTTAGGTGGGAGGATAGGGCACGGAAGATGGGGGATCGGACAGTTGACTCACGAGCTTGGCGTTGATGCTGTTTTTACCGATCGTTGCCATCGGAGCCGAGGGGAAGAAGAAGAGCTCCGATCGGATCGAGACGAATCGCCTCGCAATCGCCGATGGGATTAGAAAAATCCCGGAAGAAGCCTCGGTGGGTAGACGAAGAGCCGGTGAGCAGACGCGTTCGATTAGGTTAATTCGCTTGTTTTAATACGTACGGCGCGGTAGAGTACGATCCGTTGAGGACATGTCTGTGAAGATCAGCTGTTCATAATAGAACAGGAACAGGTTTCTAAACTCATTCTATTTGCTTACAAATCAGGACCCGCGACGTTGACATCTACTGTACCAGGCTGAATCGTGAATCACCAGAGTCAGAGGATCCGAACTTGCCTTGTGTATTGTATTCACGGTGGATCAACATGTGGGCCCAACGGATCCACGCCAGCATGATGCATGCAATTTTATTTTATTTGCTTCTGTATAAATCATTTTTTTACTCTTTAAAAAGATTTTAGTTTTCTTTAAGTTAATTTTACAATCCAATTAGCCATCAAGTGGCTGTAGTTTAGTGGTAAGAATTCTACGTTGTGGCCGTAGAGACCTGGGCTCGAATCCCAGCAGCCACAATTTTATTTTTATTTTTTTTAAAAAAAGCTGTTTTTTTTTTACTTTTAATTAGTTTGTGGCGTGCCTATATATCTTCATATATAACGGGCGAATTCTGACGGAGAGATGCCATCATCGACGTGCTGCTACTGCCTTATACCTTACAGAGCTCTCCTCCTTCCCCGCCGCCATGGCGCTCAGTTGCACACCAAATCCGCTGCCCGCTCGCTCTTTTGTCATCCCGCGAGACCTCCAGTCCCTCGGCCCCTCAAACAATTCCAGCCGCCTCAATTTGCCGCCGTCGACGGCAACGCCTACACCAAAATTCTGGATTCCTGCATTCGTCTCAAACTGCTCGAAGACGGCAAAGAGATCCATCGCCGGATCATCAGTCACAGGTATTTCGCCGGAAACTATGCTCTTCTCGAAAAGGTTGTTCAGATGTACATATCATGCGGCGAGATTGAGTCCGCCCGTATTGCGTTCGACGATTTGCCACAACCAAGTGTCTTCCTGTGGAATGCTATGATCAGGGCTTACGCTTGGCATGGGCCCTTTGGTCGGGCCGTTGAGCTATACGAGAGAATGCTCGATTCAGGAGTCGAGCCGAACAAGTTCACATTTCCGTTTGTCTTGAAGGCTTGTTCAGCTCTGGAGGCGCTTGCGGATGGAATTCTGATACACGAGCACGCCAAGAGGGCAGGGCTGGAGCTGGATGTGTATGTGTCTACTGCTTTGATCGACATGTATGTGAAATGTGGCTGCTTGGAGGAGGCTCACGAGGTGTTCTGCAGAATGCCCCAAAAGGATGTTGTCGCATGGAACGCTTTGGTCTCTGGTTACGCACTGAATGGGAGGTACGAAGAAGCAGTCCGTTGTCTTCTTCAAATGCAACGGACAGGAAGCATACCGAACCCTTCCACAATCGTGGCCCTCCTACCTGTCGTCGGCCAAGCGAAGGCCCTGAGACAAGGAAAAAGTATCCATGCATTCACTATCAGAAGATGCATCGACAAAGATGATGTTCTGGTTAACACTGCATTGCTGGACATGTATGGAAAATCTGAGTGCCTGGTTCATGCTCGTAGAATATTCGACAGCATGAGCTTCAGGAACGAGGTGACTTGGAGTGCGATGATCGGAGGCTACACTCTGTGCGGCAGGATGGCAGAGGCACTGCAAATTTTCAGGATGATGCTGCGTGAGGGATCGTCCTTCGCGGGACCAACCTCTCTTGCGATCATTCTGCGGGCTTGCGCAAACTTCTCTGATTTCGAGAGCGGTCGACTGATACATAATTATCTGGTGAAGTCTGGTCTTCTTCTACACGTAACAGCAGCGAACTCTCTGCTTTCAATGTACGCTAAGGTCGGAACTGTTGAAGATGCAATTCGTTTCTTCAATGAAATGAGCGTAAAGGACACGGTCTCTTACAGTGCTATAATATCTGGGTGCGTAAAAAATGGGAATGCTGAAGAAGCTCTTGATGTCTTCAGAGACATGGCGTCGTCTTCCCGCCTGGACATTGACGCTGCGACCATGATCGGAGTGATTCCTGCTTGCTCTCACTTGGCTGCCCTGCAGCATGGGAAATGCAGTCATGCTTACATAGTCACTCACGGACTTACCTCAGATTCCTCCGTATGCAATGCTCTGATCGACATGTATGCAAAGTGTGGGAGAATTGACGCGGCGCGGAGAGTGTTCGATACAATGCCGCAGCAAGACACAGTCTCGTGGAACACCATCATCGCCGGCTACGGAATCCATGGGCTGGGTGATGAATCTGTCTCGCTGTTCTTGAAGATGGAGTCTGCAGGTTTAGTGCCTGACGATATCACATTCATTTGCCTCTTATCGGCTTGCAGTCACTCTGGGCTTGTGAGCGAAGGGAAACGCTGGTTTCTCGCAATGAAGGAGAAGTACAAACTTGTTCCCAGGATGGAGCACTTCATCTGCATGGTCGATCTCCTCGGCCGCGGAGGCTTGTTGAACGAAGGCTACGACTTCATCGAACGAATGCCGTTTGAGGCCGATGTTCGCGTCTGGGGAGCCTTGCTCGGCGCTTGCCGAATTCACAAAAATATCGAGCTAGGGGAACAAGTGTCAAGGATGATCCACAAGCTCGGGCCCGAAGGCACCGGGAGCTTTGTCGTCCTCTCTAACTTATACAGCGCGATAGGGAGGTTCAGTGAGGCAGCACAAGTTAGAATAGTTCAGAAGGCAAAGGGATTCGCTAAGAGTCCCGGATGTAGTTGGGTAGAGATCGCCGGCGTCGTGCATGCTTTCGTAGGCGGTGACCGATCGCATCCACAATCCTCTCGTATCTACCGAAAGTTAGACGAATTGTTCGTCGAAATGAGGAGGTTGGGCTACACGACCGACACGAGTTGCACCCTGCATGACGTGGAGGAGGAGGAGAAAGAGCACGCCCTTGTTCACCACAGCGAGAAACTAGCGATAGCATTCGCGCTTCTTCGATCGAGAGATCGTCAAGCTATCCTCATTGCAAAGAACCTACGTGTGTGTGGAGATTGCCACAATGCCTTCAAGTATATCGCCTTGGCTACCAACAGAGCCATTACTCTACGAGATGCTAACCGATTCCACCATTTCAGGGACGGAGTGTGCAATTGTAGAGATTTTTGGTAGGGAAATGAAAGAATATCCTCTGATTCCACTGATCCGCAACAGATTCCAAATATATTTATATTATTTCTTTATTCTCGATTATTTTATTTGTCTCCTCATCCACCAGCAAATAAATAAATAAATAAATAAATTTAAATTAACGCATTTAACCGATGTAGATGTGAATTTAATGTGCCCGACTCGATCAAATATTAATTCGGACCGGTACGAGTCGGTTTGTTTGGCCGGTCGGTTCGCCGGACCTGATTGGAAAGGGCAACCGACACTGAATGATTAAGCCGTGTCATCTGTCGATATGTCGTCTTCCTTGTGGACGTGGTTGGACTGGCAGCCATGGCGGCAAGGAGCTAGTTTACGCTTGCTGTGGGATCACTTGCGATGAAGCCTTCGTCTGCGCACGGAATCGGAGGGGCGGACGCCTTCCTCCGCCGGTGGCTGCCCCCGCTGCTCTTTGTGGGGATTGTCGCCCTCTCGGTCGCCCTCCTCTACCGCGCCACCGCGCCTGCGGTTCTTGTCTCCCCGACCTACCGCCTGGTTGATCTCATCGATGCTCATCCTGTCGTCGCGAAGCAGCAGCTGGCGGCTTCCGCTCCGCCTCCGGGTTCATATCCCTCGCCGGAGCTGCAGTATGAACCCGCGGGCTCTGCTCCTGCCGTCGTTGCTTTAGATCCGCCACCTGTTCTGCAGAATGCGACCGTGAGTTTGCCTCTGTTTTTTTCCCTAAAAAAAAGAAAGATACCTTTCTAGGTTTCCGACGAAACGGCGCTACTGTGATGACAGGAAAGCCAGGAAATGAGGTTGGAGAGGGTCCTGAGGGCGGCGGCCACCGCGGATAACGCGGTGATAATAACCTCCTTGAATGCGTTCTGGTCCACGCCCGGATCTGGACTGGACGTGTTCCTGGAGGGCTTCCGCACCGGGAACGGGACGAGAGAGCTGCTGAACCACCTGGTCATCGTCGCCGTGGACGACAAGGCATACGAGCGGTGCGTCGCCGTGCACCGACACTGCCTAGACTTCAAGGTCGAAGGGTTAGACTTCTCCGCCGAGAAGGTGTTCAACTCGCCCGAATACTTAGACATGATGTGGGCGCGGCTTGATTTCCTGCGCCTGGTGCTGGAGAAAGGCTTCGACTTCGTCTTCTCGGTGAGTTCGACGACCTCTCCGTCTATGGATCCCGCCATTAGCGGCAACTTTTAGCAAAGAAAAAAAAAGCATTCTTTTCATTAATTTATCTTTTACCATCCAAACATTCTTTACTTGCAGCTTCATACCTACCTGCCTATGCAATCAAAACATATCTATCCATTAAACAACAAAATCAAAAATCTGTGCTCATCTAAAGTTCCAAACCTTCATGTCGGCAAAACAGAAATTGTTTTCTATTGATTATTGGTGTTGAGTCAATTACTGAATCCATCATGTTCTTAAGATTTGGATTTTTAATAGATCTAATGGTGGGTCTAAATGTAATGAGACATCAGTGTCATTAAATTGCGTACTGTATGCATCTGTTCATACGGTGCAAATACAATTGTACAAAGAGGGTGGACCACTTGCAACTTGACAAAGCAACACAGAAATTGAATACCACAAGGCCCCACTGGAAGACCAGATAAGGGTTCTTATTTCAGCTTATGCTTGTGCATCTGTTACTTCATGCAATTTCTATCATTAAAAGCCTTAATCCTGGGGCCGACTAATCATGTTCCTTCTTCAAGCTTTACAGACCATCAAAAGCTGTCATTGTTTATCAGATTCTCTTACTTTATTCGTGAGATTGCAGTTAACTGATAACCTGTAGAACCATTATCTATTGTATGATTCAAAGTTCTTAGTAGATATGCAGAGCACATATGCTTTAGCAGTTTAGTTTGGAAGATAATCTTGTTTCTCTTCATGTGTTTCCATTCAAAAAGATTGAAGAAGCATTGGACTCGAGCTAAAGCTAAATAAATAAATGTTGATTAACAGGGATACTGTGTTCTTGACATGAAAAAAAACAGTTTAGAGAAGGATCTAAAGCATAGAGAAGAGGTTCAAGTGCTTATAACAAATTCAAACTAGCCTTGTTTCTTGGGAGATATCCTATAAAAAAAATTGGCAAGATACAAAGAAGATTTGCAAGGTCCCTTTTGTCAATACTTGTCTGTAACTTTGTGGTGTGTATGTATGGTCTAGATTTTTCTTGAAATCTAGAAGGTAATTGCTTTTGATCATTCAGCCGAGACATATTTTGTTTTTTCACAGTTAGGACATCTTTGCCTGACACTGAAACAAAATCAACTGAATTGCTGATTTTTCTGCAGGACGTAGATATAATGTGGTTCAGAAATCCATTCCCCTATTTCTATTCAGATGGAGACTTCCAGATATCCTGTGACAGATTCTTGGGTGATCCTACTGATCTAAAGAACTCGCCAAACAATGGATTCAATTATGCCAGATCCAACAACAGAAGCATAGAATTTTTCAAATATTGGTACTCCTCGCGTGCCAGATTTCCTGGAGTTCATGAGCAGAATGTACTTAACAAAATCAAATTCGACCAACGTACCCAAGACATAGGTGTGAAAATAAGATTCCTCAGCACCGAGCGCTTTGGAGGGTTCTGTCAGCCAAGTAAAAACTTCAATAAGGTCTGCACAATGCACGCAAACTGCTGCATTGGCTTGCGCAGAAAGATTAATGATCTAAGAGCAATGCTTGATGACTGGAGGAAGTTCACATCTCTGCCACCTGATGTAAGGATATCGAGCAATTTCTCATGGAGTGTACCTCAAACTTGTAGGTAAGCTTCAAATCCCTACAGCATTTAAACTTTTGGTGTTTCTGTCATGAACCTGGATTGCTGTCTTCCTGATTCTTTTCTCTCGTGCCAAATACATTTTCGATTGCAGATTACCACCATGGCTCTTCAGTAAGAAGGAAAATAAATCTCATGTCTAACATTATGTTGATAGCATTCCTTCTTCTATATGGCATTCTTTTCCTACATGAATGCTGCGACGATCAAACTTTGGAATCAGGAGATTTGTCAGATAAAAGAAAGCAGAAGAATAGGTTAAAATGCTGAGTTCTGTGTATCCTTTGCCCAGTTCAGTCTCGTTGTTTGCAGACATAATATTATTTATTTATTATTGTTGGATAATGGAATTTTCCATTGTTAATGAAATGAAAGTTTTGCTCATGCAAGCGAGCCCTTGCATCACCAACCCTGTGGACTGCGGAGTCATATCTGATATAAAACATGCTGACTAGTCTTCAAACATACATGAGTTTTACTCATATGGAGATTTGATATTCTGCGCGACACCGTATGCGACACAGCCGATCCATCGCCATTGCCACGCCCTTGTGCGACCCCATGCGCGACATAGTCGACCCATCGCCGTTGCCACCGCCCTCGCTGCGTCGCTTGGCCACCGTCGGCCATCGGTTTGGGCCCGATCAACGTGTCACTTGCCGGCGCTTCGACCGGCGTTGGATTCCGATCAGATTGTGATCGGAATCCGACACAATTTGATCGGAATGCGGTCAGCAGTGGCACGCGCAATTTTCGGCCAAATCGTGGTCGAATTCCGACCAAATCGTGACCGAAGACCGGCCAAGGAAGGATCAACGTGTGACGGTGGTCTTTCCTCGGCCAGTCTTCGATCGCAATTTGGTCGGAAACCGACGCGCGTCACTGCCGGCCACATTTTCGACTAAATTGCATTGAATTCCAACCACAATTCTGCCGGAATCCGATGTCGGCCGATACACCGACGAGTAGCGCGCCGATTGTGCCCGAGCCAGTGCCCGGCGGTGGCCGAACGACGCAGCGGCGGGGTCGGGCACAGAACATTGTGCATTCCTATATTTGGACGGTCAGATCTGCATGTGATCGCGTGATGGACAATGAATCGCTGTGTCACACACGGTCGCACACGAGAGAGTCGCGCAAATATCAAATTCGTACTTATATGACATTCATTACAGGGAAACTGTGATTAAATTTGGGTTTCTGACGTGCTTCAGCCATGCACCAGTCGAAGAAAGGCTCCACATGTAATCTTGGCTCCTCTTGGCTTGCTTCTTCGTCCTCCTCCCGCCTCCTCCTGCCTTCCCTCCTCCATTCTCCACGAGCCATTGCATGGCCGTCAACCTCTGCTTCTCTCCGTCCCATGCAGTCCCCTTGCTGTTGGAGCCCAACTTGATCCCTCCCACATGAACACTCTCCAACTTGAAGCTCCTCTCCTCCTCCGCTGCTTGATCCAGTTGATCCGCCGCCACGGCTTGCACCATGGCTACCATGGGAGCCCCTACTGCTTCATACCCCCTCAGTGGAGCTCTCAGTTGAATCACCACTGCAATTGTAGCTCTGCTGCAGTTCGTGCACCAATCCTCGTGCTTAACGCCCAAATTTAGAGTGTTGCCGGAAGGCGGAGCTTCCATGGGAGCTTCTTCGTCGCTCATGTCAGCCTGGATTTTGAGCGCGTCCACTGCCATGGCCTCCATCTTCTGCAGGGCGACGAACAAGACTTCATCCAGAGTCACTGCTTCCTCACTCGAAGCTCTCCCGTTCCTTCCCTTTCTCATCGCGGCAGCCATCTTTTTGACCGCTGCGATCGACTTGGCCGCGCTGGAGCTTGCTCCTTCCTTGCTCCGGCCGCTTATTATGGCAGCTGCGATGCCCTCGAACGCCATCTGCTCTGCTGTCTTGCCCGCCAGATCCTCCATGGCTGTCAAGGACAGCAGCTTGGAACAGAGTTCCTCTGGTCCCAACAGGGCCAGCCTCTGGAACACTTCGAACCCAGCTGCCAACTCCTCGTCTCCGATGATCAACTCTCTGGAAATTTGCATGGCGAGCTTCGGGGTATCTGTTCTTGACACCGGCGCATTGAAAGGATTCATCGACGCTAAGTAGCCCCCGTCGCTTGTCTGAACTATGCAACCCAAGTTCTTTCCGAGTTCTGGAATGAGGCGATCTATTGGACTAAGATCAGCAAGGTTGTGCTCGCCATTCTTGATCTCCTTCTTGTTGTCTCCGATCTCGAGCAGATGGAAGAATTCCCTCGTGACTGATTCCTCCTCCGTGTCCAATCTTTGGGGCTTTGGTTGTTGAGTCATTTTTCTTGTCTCCGGATCATCCGCCATTATCAACATCTCGAGCTCTTTAATCTCCCTGGCGATTAGATGAAGCTGAGCACGGTCATGCACCACCTCTTTTACGACCTCGCTCGAGACACTTGAGGCCCTCTCGCTGCCGTTCTCCGACGCCACTATCTCTACTCCCTTATCGATGACATCGTAGTCTGGCAGATCAAAATCTTGTTCTTGATCAAAGATCAGAACTTGTTTGCTTGCTTCGACGTCTCTAGCGATGCGACTGTTTGATTTGGGCGAGTGCGCTGTTTGTTTATAGATGCTGATGCCTCCATCGTCCATGATCTGAAATGCCAACTTGACAGCCATCTCTGCTCCGGCGGCTTTCCCGGAGAGCGGGAAGGCCACGTTCCACTGCCGGACGCGGTGCCCCTCCAAGTTTTTTCGGATGGACTCTCTGACCAGAGAGCTCAAGTCGACAGCGTTCGTTCCCAAGTCGAGGTGCGGCTCGTCGACGGCGATCGCTGAGATCAGGAACAGGCGGGGCTCGAACTGGAGTGGCTTCCCGGTGCTGGCCCCGCCGCTGCAGTAGAGGTGGCTCCGGAGGAACAGAGTCTCTTCGAACTCCGCTCTCCCCTGAGCCACCCGAGAGGGCATCGTCTGCAGGGACCCCTCCTTGGTTTCCTTCTTCCGCACGGAGACGGAGAGGCGGAGCCCGTCGGCGGAGGGAGGCAGGTGTCGGACCGCGACGACCTCGACGGAGAAGCGGCAAGCCACCCGGCGCATGGCGAGTCGGGCCAGGCCGCGCACCGGCTTCCAGTTCCATATCCCCCGGCGCTTCTCGCCGGAGTCCTCAGTCTGTTCCGCGCTCTTCTCAGGCACGCGGCCGCCGGCATCCTCGCCGTGCGGAGTTTTCCGGCCTCGCAAGCTCCACGGGAAGCTCAGAGACTGGCGACGGGAGGACTGGCTGCCGAGCTCATAACGAGAGGATTCTCCGACGAGCCGAGCTCCGCCTGCCGCAGATCCTGTGTTGGACGAGCGGGGGAGGACGAGGGAGGCGGCGCGGCGGGAGGCACGCGACTTCGAGAGCGACTTGCTAAGAGTCTCGAGCTCTCGCAGGATCTCCGCGTCATGATCCGCCATTGCTGCGCCTGGTTGAAGGAAGAAGGCGAGCACGCAGAACGCTGTAACATATAATAAAACGGATACAACTTTTCACTTTGCCCCAGCTATAATCCTATATGATTAATTAGGGCAGACGTTTTCACATCAATAAGACCTCTTCGAAATAGTTTGAAAACTCAGGACTATTTTATAAAAAAACTACAATTAGTGGCGAATTACATGGTTTTGTTGACTAAGACGAAAGGTTTAGAGACATTAACGTGGCCCGGGGAAGATCCATGGAACTGGAAGAAGTTTCGCGCATTAATGAAGACGACCGAGTCACGAGAGGGATCCATGAAAGCAGAAGCGCTTCTTCAGTTATGTGGTTCCCCGTCCCGTCGGCCATCGATCGCTGCTGCATGGATTTTGGAAAGGATGCGTGTCCTCGCCGTCCGCCATTAACGCAGGGGAAGTGCTTGCCGTCAGAATCGTATTAATGGCGTGAATGCTGCTGATCTCTAGTTAGGTTGGGGCAGCGTGGGGTGGAGAAGTTGAGACGATGAGCCATTCCATTCTCGACGGCAGTTTTGTATTTCGAGAGAAGTACGTACGTAATCAAGGAGTAGTTAAAGTTGTTGTGTTTGAGTATAATAGAATAGAATTGTTAAAGTGAATAAGAATTAAATTTTGATGAAGTTAAAGTAATATTTTTTTTTCGATTATAATTGATTATAATTTTTTAATTTATTTTTTGACCGCCGTATGAGACTATGGGATGACATTATACTTTTTTTCTGAAAGAATAGATAAAGTTGTTGCATAATGATAATTTTGTATTGTTTTTAAATAAATAAATATATATATATATATATATATTAAAATAACATTCTATTCTATTCTAATATATTTTTATTTATAAAACTTTTTTATATTATTATAACAACAATTTAATCATAATTATTATATGCAACTATAACCATACTAATAATATTATATTATAATAGTTATCGTTTATATATGTTATAATATGGACACTTTCCGTATAAAATAATGATTAATGATGAATTTTAATGACAAAAATAATTTATTATAAATTTATAATAAAATTAATAATAAAAAATTATTTCATCATTAATTAATAATGAAATTTATAATAAAATAATTTAGTGATAAAATTAATAATAAATATATTTTATAGTCAAATTCGTCTTTAAAATTATTTTATCATAATATACGTTGCAAATTGATGACGAATTTAAAATTCATCATAAATTTGATGACGAATTGGATTCATCATCAAAATTACGACGAATACATGTTTCATTGTAAATTGACGGCAAATTAATTTTTATCGTAAATTTATATTGAAAATTGATTTTCATCGTATATGCATTGCATATGAATGAATTTTATGATAAATTATATTTTTATCATAAAATTGTAATGAATTTTACAATGAAATAAAAATTTATCATAAAATTTACGACGAATTTATATTATTTCATCATAGAATTTGATGATAACCTATTATTAACTATAAAAAATATTTCATCCTAGAATTTGTCGAGAAAAAATTTATGACAAATTATTTTTTTAAATTCATCATAAAATTCATTGTAAATGATCTTTAATCAACCCTCATCAATATTATATTATAATAATTATACTGCTAGGGATGAATCCATGTAATGATTGTGTTGGACTCTCATTCAACCCTACTTAAGATGCTCAATTATACTTCTTTAAAGTACAATCACCTTTATAAATTTTGTACTCAACCTATTAAAGTTCATTCCTTTCCCACTTCAAAGTTCAGCTCATCTTTAATTTCCACAATTAATTTCAGCTCATCTTTAATTCTTGAATGTTAGAGTATAAATAATTTATTTTTAATTAATATTATGTTTATATCATGTTACAGAATTATAATTATTATACCGTTATAATAATTATTGTTAATCAATATTTTTATTATAATAATCATAATTACTATAATATATAATAATTCATTTCTAATCAATATTATATCATATCAATTACCGTATGGTAGTTATTACACAACTGTCATAATTTATTGGTATTTAAAATTTAAATTTGTAGGTGAAGTATTTAAGTCTCCACCTAATAATTAATTTTGGAGGGTGATTAATTATTGCAGTTGTGTTTTAGGAGGCCAGGTGGCAGGTGCGTGCAGGCGTCGTCTTCATGTTGCCTGCCTGATCAAAACATGCACTCACAGACTTTAGTGCGTGCAACTGCATCGTGTAGCACTTTTTCGGAACAAAGAACGTACGAGTTTCGCTTTTCTTTCTTTGGAAAGAAATAAAGTTCGCAGAAGAGATCATTAAAGCGATCGGCAGCTCTGCTAGCTTAGCTTTTAAGACTGCAAATGTAGTCGCCGGGATAACGATGCAACGGTAAGACATTCGGATTGTGATCCAGGAACTCGTAGTTTGATCCCCAACTATGACATATTTATAAGAATTTTCTTCTAAATGTAGAACGCATTCAAAGGATGCTGGGTATCTGGATTGGTCGCCGTGAATTGAGTTCATGAGACTAATTAAGAATTTTTTTTTTTTAAGACTGCAAATGTATTGAAAATTAGTGAACAATTTTAATGTTAAATTTTATGTCCATTTAATAATAAAAAGGACAAATTTAAATAGTGGTGAGATTACTTCGTGTTCATAAATAATTTACAAATATACTTATGTAAAATTTAATTATAAATTTATTTCTTAATTTTTTGTTATTTAAATATATAAAAAGTTTTAAAAACATATATAGTAATTTATAAATGTTTATGATATTATATTATTTATAGTATATATATATATAATTAATATATTGAGCATCTGTTTGTGTGCTTAATGTGTACAGTAGAAGTTTCCGAGCGCTCGAATCACTTTCGGACTTCTGGCTTAAGAATAGTGTCATTTTTACTTACGATAAAATCATTTGAGATTTTATATTTAGGTTTAGTAGTTGAGTTATAATATTAAATATAAAAAAATTTAAAATAAAAAAATTTTAAATGCTCACGAGATATACGGATTATTATCCTGCACTCCTTCCCTGCATACCTTATAAGCGCCTATTTTTTTTTTATTTTTAACATTTTTATATTTAATATTATAACTCATACCTTTTTTAAATTTTTTTCATTCCCTGCATACCTTGTAAAATCCTAAAAGACTCAGTCATTAATAATAATATAATAATAATATAATCTAATATAATTAATTAAAAATAATATTAAGCCTTTGTCATGCATGCTGCACGCATAAACAGACACGCAACATATCAATATTCTATAGAGTCGTCTGCAATGCAATAGAAGATTCCGAGAGAAATAATACCAGTGTCTTTTTTTAAATTTTTTAATTTTTTGTTTATTTTTTTGAGTTTATAGTTAAACCATTTAAGAATTTTTTTTCTTTTAAAATTTAGGAGTTGGATTATAGTATTAAATATAAAAAAAAATTAAAATAAAAAAATTTAATTGTTCACTGGATGTGCCGAATAAGAAGTGTGAGATAACAATCTGACATACCCCATGAGCAACTTTTTTTTTATTTTAAAATTTTTTTATGCTTAATACTATAGCACAACCTCTAAATCCGAAAAGGAAATTTTAAATGGTTTAATAGTAAGTTAAAAAATAAATAAATAATAAAAAATAAAAATAGCACTGTTTTGAAATTTTCTGTCGCGCATCGTGCACACAAGATCAGACTGTAGTGTCTCTGCGGCATGTCGCCGACTGAAGAGGACGATGACGACAACGGCGAAAAAACCCAACTTCGAACAGTGACACATAACCTCAAGGTGGCGGCTATATAAGGAGGACAAGATGGGGACAAGATCGACGAGATGAGAACGGGACAGGGACGGCGATGACGACGACAAGATGGGGACGGGACAGAAAAGCAACGATGACTGTGTCAGACTCTCTTGCAAAGCTACGAGACGATGACGGACGACTCTCTTGGGGTAGCAATGAGAGAGAGAGGCGACGACAAAAAGATTGAGATCAAGTGATTAGGGTTAGGATCATACGTGCGAGTTCAGGATTTTTTTAGTCATGGAATATACTACACTGATAAGAAATCTAAAATTACTTTTTTTTAAAAAAAATGGAGTGTTTTTTTAATTATAATGAATGCCTTTTGATTTACTTTCAATTATATTTGTGGGAAAATCTCAAATAAAAAAATGGACATGAAAAATAAAAGATGAAATTAGTATAAAGACTTCATCCACAAAAATTGGATATGAAAAACGAAGGATAAGATTGCAACGAAGGCTCTTCCATTTTGACAATGAACAAGAATTACAGAGTCCTTTGAACAAAATATATGTATAATCAATATATTTCATAATAATATAATATTATTCATTTTAAGATTAAATTTTCATGATTTTATTTTTGAACTCAAATCAAAATGCTTCATTACATACCAATTGTTAGAACGGATGAAATCAATATATCTCTACTTTGAATCTAAGCTCTCGTAATTTTATGTTTTAGGCTTAATTCAAAAGGTTTCATTGTAATGAAGACATCTTTCATTTTATAAATTCATAATCTTTTTCATATATTTTTAATATAAGACTTTAATTGTATCTCAATAATTATTATTGCACTTCTTAGGAGTAATCAATAACTAATAATCTTTATTTGTTGGAGTAATGATTTTATTCAGTAATATAAATCAATCGACTAATATCACATGACAAACTATCAAATTTGCTACAACAAGTGTCGTAGAGCTTGGACCATGAGTTAGTCCAGTCTCTGTTTAACTAGTCCACAAGCCAACAAACCTTTGATTTAGGAGCTCGAGCTAAACTTTGGTTAGTACTTCTTGTTGCAAAATCAAGAGATCGAGCTTCCCTCCCGAGCAATGTCGGTAATCCGAACCCCTAAATCATAAACTGAACCGGTCCTCCATTCGGCCGGCAAGACCTTTTGAGACCAGACCCATTTTCCATCGTAGCCACCGGTAACCACCAGCCTAATCTGCAGCGGCCCGGCCGGCACTTGCTCTGTGCTCCAGGTTGGTCCGTTGTCCCGGTTCATGAATTGCCAATTCGATGACTTAACCTGTTTGAAAGAAACTAATCTTAGAGGTAGACGATCTTCCTAATTCGGTCAATTGGATTTTTTATTTTGTATTATTTTTTTTTTTGTTACCTGTGCTAAATCCACTGCCACAATATCAGTTTGACCTTCTTGATACAGAAACTTGATGGCCAGGTACTCAGGCCTCCTGCTTTTCTCTTCCACTCTGATGGATAAGTTCCTGCCGCTGTACTCGCATGGAATTCTGTTCATGATCACGAGGAATCAATCTATCAATCAGGAGAAAGGTTTCAGTTCGCCGGCGCCGGGATCGCAGCAGGATTACCTCTTGTGTTCCACATCCACAGCGGCAAGTTTCCTCAGCTCTTTGGCCATTCCACGCCGCGCCATGGCCGAATAAGCAGGTCCGATGAGAACCCACTCTGCACCTCTCCGGCGACTGAGATCGGTGAGGATCACTTTAGCACCTTCATCGCTGCAAATCTTCGTGTTCTTGCATCTCACCTGTCGAAGTAGAACGATTTCAGATATCAGCATCAACACAGATGGAAATTAAAAAGCTAACCTGGAAACATGCTCCACAGGCAACGCCGCCTCTGTAAAGAGCAGGGCTTGCGGCGGCGAGGTAGCCTCCATTGAAGCTCAAGGCCATGGATCCGTATCCACAAGCTCCAGCTACAGGGACAAGGAAACTAACTTCAACGCGATTCCTTCGGGAGTTAAAGAAACAGAGGCTGAAGGAACGAACCAGAGAAATCGGAGAAGGAAGACGAGTACGTTGCTCCAGCATGACGCATGCGACCATCACGAGCCATAGCCGAGGAGGAAAAAAGGAAGAGAAGAAGAAAGAAGAAGAAGATGGAATCACAAGCCATGTCTCTGTTTCTTCGACTGAAATTTTTTGTATTATGTAGTTTGAGGGATGATTCATGGAGTCAAGAGATAAATATGATCGACTGCCTGCGTCAATGACATGTCGATCTGATGGCAACTCGTCCTAGCTTTCCCATTCTCGATTCTAGTTTACAGAAAATCAAGACCATCGAGCGTTGACCACCATGGATTTGCAGTCGACAAAGCGAGGACGTAGACCAATGAGACGCATTTTTCAGAGATTCATCAGGAACTAGAAACGTACACGGTTGTTCTCATTTATGGGCCTCACTGCATCGATCTTATCTTAGAAAAGGAGAGATTAGTGGACTTTAGTATTAAAATTAAATGGCATTAATTTGGAGTGAAAGAAGAATGATGTTGATCTCTTTCAGATGACCATTCGCATCAATGGAGGCAAGCAAGGCATTCTCCACATCTCCAGATCACAGTCGCCGGTGGAGCAAGGAGAGGACGCAGTCCATGAAAACTCCACTGCACGCCAATCTGATGGGGCCGTCGCCGGGCAGTCCGAACTCTTCTTCAGACAACTCGAGCAGCTCCTGGACTAGTTTGTTCTTCAAGAATGCCAGAGGCAGCATGAACCTCGTGTCGTCCACAGTGTACACCACAAAATGACCCTTCTTGGCCTTCTCAACAAGTCTCTTGGGACTCAACATGGCTAGCTTTGGGGATGTGCTTGCAGTCAACAATGGCTTCCACTACTTATAAGGAAAGGAAGAAGGTGCCCACAATGTGTTTGGTTATAATTAAAGCTTCAGGACATACATAACCAAGCTAAAATCTCATTCAGAATCACAAAATTATGTGCTTTGGTCCAGAATCACTGAAGCATGCATGGGACAATTGTCGTCATTGAAGATTGTCAAACCAATTTCTGTCATGATCTGCCCCCCAAAAGAGAGGAGTTCATGTAATCATTCCTCCATGCATTAACTTTAGGAATCTATTTGAGAGTTGCTTTGTATAGCTACTACACTGCTGCTAAGCACTGAACATCCTCCGGCCAACTCGATAAGAAACTTTCCAGCTGCAAGCTCACATGGCATGCTCGCTTTCTATATGAAAAGTTTAGGAAGGTACGTACAGTACCTCTCTGGCCTGAGTTGCTTAATTGCCTCTTAATTTGTCCATCTCATTCTCAGGCACTAAGAGATTCGTTGAGAAGGCGAAGAAGGGAGTTTGCAGTGGAAATGGAATGGTTGCCATTGCCAAGGAAGGCCATTTGTGGTCTACACTGTGGATGGCACCAGGTTCATGGTGCCATTAGCATTCCTCAAAAGCTGTGTTTTCGAACAGCTCTTCGAGGTTTCGGCTGAGGAATTTGGATCGCCCTTTGGCATGTAGTGGACTTTTCATGCAGTACATCCTCTCGATGCTCAAAGGAAACACGTCGTGAGATGTGGAGAAGGTGCTGCTTGCCTCCATCGATGCAAACCGGTGTTGGGACTCCTCGTTCATTGGTTGATGTGGCGGATTCTAATTGCTTCTGGTGCTTATAGTTTAAAAAATAAATGTATATGTCGACTCAAAAATTAATAGTTAATAGAGAATGGACCTTACCTTAAGACTTATCTTTACGACTACTCAACAACTTAGTCTCTCAACCAATTTCTTGATTTCTTACCACTCAGTCGCTCAGTCATTTGGTCTCTCAGCCAATCTCTTAATCTCTTGACTACTTAGTCGCTCAATCATTGGATCTGTTGGCCTCTCGACCACTTAGTTGCTCAATTACTTGGCCTCTTGACCAATCGATCTCTCAGCTACTCAATCATTCGGTCTCTCGGCCTCTTGGTTACTCAGTCACTCAACTTCTCGACCACTCAGTTGCTCAATCATTCTATCTATAGGCTTCTTGACCACTCAGTCACTGTACCTCTTGGCCATTCGGTCTCTTGGTCGCTCAGTTACTCGGTCTCTCGACCTCTTAGCCTTTCGGCCACTCAATTACTCGGCCACTGGACCTCTTGGCCACTTAGTCATTCAATCTTTCGGCCTCTCAACCACTCAGTCGCTCAATCACTCGACATCTCAACCTCTTGGCTACTCAGTCGCTTAGTCATTCGGTCTCTTGTTCTCTCGGTCACTCCGTCGCTCAGTCATTCGGTCACTCGACCTCTCACCGACTCAGCATTAGACATCACCATTTCGCCTAACTCAAAGGCTGTATAGGCTCTTGAAATATGTGGCAACTTAAAAGGTCTAAATAGAAGACGGTTATAAGATTGTCAAATCTGACCTCCCTGACGCTCTCATATTTGTGCATAACACCAAAAGGAGACGGGAATATTCAATAACTATCGCATAACAATTTAATAAAAAGAAGGTGATTACGAGGTCATCAAATCTGATCCTCTAGATGTCCCATGTCTACACTTAATGTTAGTAGTCATCAGATCCAGTCTCCTCGAACCCTTTAGACGACTCCCCCTTGGGTCGACGTGGAGATGCTTTCCAGATAAATATATAAAATCTCAAACAGGTATGAATAAGTCTCTTTGGAACTCTGGGAATTCTTCTTCTTTCTCTAGAAAGGTCACTATCTTCAACGAATTCTAACTTGAGCGTCGGAGTGATTTATCGGGATTTCTCGGTGCCAATCTAACATCCTTGCTCAATTTATCTTCAGGTCCTTTTTTACCTATGGAAGCAGAGTCTCGCATGCATTGTATCACTTATTGACTGATGGTTTGACCGTCCACGATATCCAATCGGAACACCCGCCCTCCACCATCTTGCCAACCGTAAGCAAACAGTAGTATGATAGTGTGGTACATGATTCTCAAATAGCAAGATTGTGTATTATTGTGTTTAAAGATCTAAACTATTCCATAGGTAGTTCTAATAGAGAATTTATTAAAGAAGATATAGAAAATCATCAATCAAACGTAATAATTCTTCTCTTAATTTAATTGAATAATATTAATTAAATAAAAATAATTCTTTAATATCAATTAAGTAAATATGTAAATAGTCTCAAAATTCTAACGATGAAAAAAAAAATTTAATGAAAAAAGATTAAAATTCTTTGAAACTTTCAAAAATGTTTTAAACGATATTCTTTTAGACTTAAGATTGGACAGTTACGGATTACACCTATAATAAATATAAATTTTTAAATGAATTTTGATTTGATATATTGTGTGTTTCGTGATTAAAATTGAGTTAAAATTTATAATCTTTAAAGCCTATTTAATATTCATAGTTATAGTAATTATAAAATCATAATTATGAGAGAGATAATAATGAAAATAATATATTGGAAGGGTAGTTGAGTAATTATATATGAAAGAGTGTCATCTTTTGGTCTCCGCAACTAACTTTAACCTTCAATAACCAACCTTCATCTTAATTTCTCTTAATCGCTTCTCCTACAATAAATCCTAACTTAATTGCCGGAGTGGCCTATCGAGATCTACCTCAATGCCATTCTACACTCTCTCAAAGTGTTTTTCAGGTATTTTTCTCATCTCCAATAATAA
>JBBMKF010000021.1:2092390-2124647 GCA_037834155.1 Curcuma caesia | reverse complement strand
TTCAGATATCAAAACTCTAGCATGACTTGAGTTTAAACCTTGGAAGGATGCAACTGACACTATCCACTCTTTTGGATGTTGCAAATGTCGATGCCCTTCCCATTGCTAGACAAAGCAACAAAATTTAACACAAAGAAACTCTCTGCAATGGTTTCACTTGAAACAAGTATTAAGATTACTTTGCCATGTGATGAACATGCCTTTAAAGGTTTTCTAATTGATAGTAGTATAACACTGCCAAAATCAATTTGCTTGCGAGCCAGCCAAGCAAGGGGCAAATGATCAAGACTAACATACAGCATTATTCATGTCATTTCATGTAAAAATGAACTACAGTGAACAATGAACAAAGGATAAAAAACAATTGACACCATACTGTACTATTGTTATGCCTTATAGGTTCCATGTGGTCTTTACCACAACACTCATGTATGCCTGAATTAAGTAAATAATGAAAGGGCTAATAGAAAATCATCTGCATTAACCAGTATGTCTATCCCATAAGCACCAGGGAAGAGGAAATCCCAATAATCTTTATCTTCTAAATGCATCATTAAGCTTATTTCACTAATAATAGTTAAAATTGCTGGAACCACATGGGATTAGACTCTAATATACATGGTTTAGATGTCAATATAAATATGGAGAATCTATATAGGCGTGGTTCTTGATGAAGTCCAAATTGTAACTTTAAATTACACACATAAAAATCACATGTACAACGACACACCAAATAGAACCAGATTACATCACTGTGATTTTAGGCCTTAAATATTACAATTAACTTTAAAATACCTATTTTTATCAATTAACTTTAGAATAACAAAACTATCATTAAGTGAAAAGGAAAAAATATAGTAGAAGACAACTAATGAGTTTGCATCCAAAAAGAAACTTGCCTGCTGTCCCTTGCGACTTAGTTGCTTGACAGCAATCTCAATCTTTATATTTGAATCTTCAAGGCTCTTGATTGTTCCCCTGTAAACCGATCCAAACCCACCTTCCCCAAGTATTAGAGACCGGCTAAAATTCCTTGTGGCATTCCTCAGTTCTGAAAATGTGAATACCCTGAGATTGCAAGGCCTCTGGGAGAAACTAGGATAGTTGGGCCTTCCCATGGAGTCAACACCAGTAACATCTCCAGAGTTGAACTCAGTTTCTGATCTTCTAAAATCATGATCAATTGACGTGGTGCTATTAGATCGAAATGATGTGGACAATCTTAATTGGATCTCCTCCTTTACCACTCCATTTAAAAATGTGAAACACTTCATTGCTAACTTAGGAGAACCTAATGATGAAACAATTGATACTAGACGTTAGCTAAGGGAGAATTTAGAATCTAAAATCTACTAGGTTCAATTCAGAATAATGACTACACACAAGCATCTTATATCTCATTTGAAACTGTTTCCTAAGAAAAAAGGAATTCCAATTCAATAATAGAAATGAATTCTAAAGAATTAAAAGCACAATTTTTGTGTAGTATAGAATTGAAATGAAATTTCATAGGTTAGGGAGTTTGAGGAAATTATCCTTGCACTATATATTATGAGTGTACTAAAATAAGCTTGAAGAAAAAAATTGCAAGGGATTTAGAACTTCAATCATGTATTGTGTGATAAAAAATTCCTTTCTTTTCCAGTTCCTAGTTCTGTTGATTACAAGGACATTCATCCGATCTATCGTATAAGTTTCCAATTCACAAATGTTTTGTGTTCCAAGCAAAATGAAGGGAAGAATATCAACAAATTTTCTATGTCAAGGCATAATTTCAGTTCAATGAATGGACTGGATTCGTGACTAGGTACAAATTCCTTGAACAAGATGCCTAAACTATTAGATTTCTCTTCCTCCGAGAATATTAATTATTCTTAACCCAAAAATAATGGATTAATGATTCCTGAGCGAACTGCAATCTACAATTCCGCTTCCATGACCAAATATATTTTTCTTACTCCGCAGACCTTCTTAAAGGAAACCTCTTGCCCCAAAAATTAACCTTATACTTCAGTTATCTGTAAATAAATAGATTTTGACTAAACTAAGCGCACAACTCTCCTTAAAAATTCCCCAAAATGCAATTTTCCCCCCACAACAATTAGCAACGAGCTAACGCAATTCAAAACAAAGACAAAGTATAAGGTAAAGCGAATAAAAAGAACGTAATTAAAACTGGCTCATGCAAATCATGCAAGGGTTACCTTCCGCTACCATCAACACAAAAAAAGCAGTAAGCCGCTACCTCATCGACTCAGCGAAAAAGCAATCACGAAGGGCAGCTAGACGAGCCAAAATCACCAAACAACCGGAAAAAATTTCTCCTCGCCTCTCCAATCGATCCAGGGAGAGAGAGAAGGGGACGGCAAGAAAGAGGCGAAGACTGAAGACTGAAGACTGGAGAGCGCGTTCGAGACCGAGAGCATTCAACGGCGCTCAAGCAAGTTACACGGAGAGGGATCTCCTTCCCTTTCGAAAATGGCCACCGTCTCTCTCGATCTGATCGTCCATCACGGGGCGGTCCGAATCTCAACGCGCAGGGTTGCGTCGGGAAAGGACACGACTGGAACCAGAGATGCGATTTCATTGGCTGGAGCTATGTGGGACCGACCTGCCAGTTGGCATCCACTGTTGTTGCGGTCAACTTTGGCGGTTTGAATCGGTGGAAATGCCTTTAAGTCCATTTTCAGAATATTTTTTTTTATTTTACCCCTCACTTTTGTCAATTTTTTAGTTTATCTTTTAGAGTGTGATAATTTTTTTTTGATAATCCATGTTTTTAATTCTTACGATCCGATTGATCTGATCGTATAAAAATTTTTCATTTACTTTAGAGTAAATTAAAAAATACAGATAAATCTTAATAGATGATCTAATATTATAAAATTTTTAAATTCCTCTGATATAATATATCATAGATAAAATTTGAATACTCGTTACTTACAAGTTTTTACACCAAGAACGGAAGTTTAATTAATGTAATTAATGTATAAAAAGGAACCTCTGAGTGTTTGAAAAAAAAAGTTAACAATTAATTAAAAAATTAAATGAATGGAAGGAGTGTTTTTTTTCTCTTTATGAAATTAAATAAATATACAAATTAACTAAAATCAAATTAAGCAAGCAAAATTAAATAATTAAATAGAAAATCAAAAAATGATCTTACCACTAAAAAAACAATAAATTTTCACTACTACTAACTGTAGAGGTTAACAACAAATCTTAAATATTAATTATGTTTTTCATTTAAAAATTTAAAAAACTATTTTTTCCTTTTTTCTTCACATTTTTTATTAGTTAATTGGTCCCACCACCATAAAAAACTTAAAGACTATAATTAATCATCTTAATTTGATCATAACTAGAGATGGAAGTTATGATTATAAAAATGATTAACTATTATTTAAAAATAATATTTAAAAGAAATATATATATATATGATAGCGAATCATATTCTTATCTTTTTCATATTTACTGTAGATGAAATCTACCATTTCAGTAGTTTCACACGATCGATCTTATAATTATTTGTAAAGAGGTAAATTGAAAAGTTTCAATTGGTCACTAGAAAGAGGGCATTGTCTCACCTTCGTCGAAATTTGACTCTTATTCACTGCAATAAGTCTGTCCCACATTAATCAACTCAATCATATCATAGGAACTTGTCTTTTTTATCCATAAACTAGGAAGAGAGTCATTTAAATTGCCCAAATTAATACTATGCAAGGACAAAGCTTATAATTGTCAACATAACTTATCACTTTATTGTCATTATCAACAAATAGAACTACGGTCTTATATATGTTTCCTAATTAATTAAATTGCAACAATATTTTCTTACTGATTAATTATTTAAGACAATTCATAATCATAATTTCGTGGCGACTGGTCTGGCGGCGAGAAAATAATGGAGCAGTCAAAATCGAGCCGACAGGATCTTAAATGTAGGTAATCAAATGTCGAAGTCCTCAGTATTTAAGTTAACTGTTGACTTAGTCACGTTGACCTTCTCGAACATGTTGTCGCAACTCCATGGCAATCCATCAAACTGGCCACTTTCCCAGCACCTTCGTTTGTATAAATATATACAAATATCAAAGTATTAAAGTAGTGTATTATATATCTTCAGCACAGGATTGTATAGGAACATTCGGTCAACCTTAAGTGTAGTTCGTTGGTCAAAGGAAAACTTGAGAGATAGTTAATTTGCAATGACATATATTTCGATATTGACGTGAATAAGTTGTTTTCTTTGTAATGGAAACATTGAAATCGTAGTCCAGATCAACATGAATGGTCAAAGTATTTATATTGGCTGATATATGTGATGGCATTTATATATCAGGAAGGGAAACTAGTTTATAATATTTATATATGTTTATTTATAATATTAATTGAATACCTCAAAGTCTAGTAGCAAAACTCAATTAGAAAACACATATATAGCTGACAAATGAATGCGTATGGAATTTATTATATTAATACATGTTTAGTTTTCAAACGATCTGGATGATCAAGTTTGCATGGTTAATTTGTGTAATATAATTAGTCAACAAGAGTACTGTTTTGAAGATAAGGATTGAGTGTTCTGGATATGACGACACATGCAAATGCATATCATATTCAAGTTGGGTCTGATTTCTCCCTTAATTAGAATTAAAATTTGATATCATATCTATCTTCCTCTCATTCAGTTTTATCGGATGAAATAGCCTAGGTTTATCAATAAATTTCGATCAAAATTTACTGATTGACCTAGAGAGCTTAGATTACACTCATTTAAGGTCTTGTGAATTTTTTAAGTCGTAAGAAGTTCAAAGATGCCCTTTATTACTTATTTTGGGCTCTCCATAGATACTCAAGTATTATGCCAAACTTTTAGCCTAAGCATTTTAGTTAAATTAAGACTTTTTTTCCTTGACACTACTAGGGAAGTTTGAAAATAGTAAAGGACGACACATTTAGACTCCTTGATACTTCAGGAACTCACATGACTTGGAATGTGTGTAATCGAAGTTCTCTAGATCGATCAGCGAATTTTGATTGAAATCCACTAATAGACCTAGACTATTTGAATTTCTGTGAATTTGCAACCATATAAAAGAGTAGAGTTTAGAGAAAATAGATTTAGTATCAAATCTTGATTCTGATTTTAATAGTTAAATTTTAAAAAAATTTGAGTTGTATAAATCAACAGTTAAAAGAGGAAAGGAGAGAGAAATTTATTTTCCACGAGTGGAGAGAGAAGAATGGAGAGATGTTGAGGTTACATGTATCCAAATCATAGAAATAATTTTTATATTTAATGAAGAGAGAAATTTACTTTCAACTTCTTCTGCATTAAAAAAAAAAAGGTGAAATCCGTCACCCCAATGGCCTCACACGATCGGCCCCACGACCATTTGTGAGGAGATAAATCGAGAAACTGCAGTTGATCACGACGCAGGAGGGTATTGCCTGGCTTCGCCAGGATTCGAACCGAGAAATTTACTTTCAAAGAATGGAGTGGAGTGGAGAGAGGGAGGGAAAGAGATGTAATTAAAGTTGCATGCATCCGAATTATAAAAATAATTTTTATATTTAATCTTTTAAATGTGAAAATCAATGTACGAAAAGTTAATATTAACGGGAGGAGTAGAATGAGAAAGTCATTGCAAATTAGTATATATCCTTCGATCATTTTCAAAATATGATGTGTGATTAATTTTTAAATTTGCCTGCGCTTTTCTGTAAATCACCTATTATCATAATTATGAGATTGTATATCACAAATTTTTAGAAATAATTTTTATATATAGATCCATTAATAACAATAATAATAGGAGAGGGCATGTAAGAAATGGTACTTGTTGATGTGATAGTGACAAATTAACTAACTATTAGTGGCATTGATTTGTAAGAATGCTAGTTTAATCTGATATCAATAATTAAATTTATATTTTACTAAAAGATAAGAAAAAAAAGAAGACAATATATAGATCTTCTACTTTTACTTGATTCCTTTTCTCTGTTGTTCAGATCGACAACAAGAGAATTTGACTAGAATGATAAGAAATGATCAACAAAAGGTAGAATTAATGCTTTTGTATAAAAGAACCCTAAGCATTAATTAGAATAAAGAGTTGGTGGACGGCAATATAATTATTTATTTATATACATTATCTACTTATTATATATCAAATGAATTCAACCACCTGAATTCAAGAATATTTAACTCCCAAGTTGAGAATTCAGCACTGTCTTTAATGTTATTGGATCCTTTTGGCGTTTAGCGTTCATCAGCACATGTGTCAGGAATCACTTCTCTTGATAATATAATCTTATCATAAGCTTTGTTTTTTCTCTTATAGGACACGTAAGGGTTGGAGAACCACAAGCCATAAACCCTAATTACACGTCAGCTCTCCCTCAAAGGAAACATGAACAACAACAAGTCAAGAATCATGGGCTGGGCACTGAGGAGCTAGCTAGCTAGCTACTTTAATTAATTAAGTAGGTGGGAAATAGTTAATATATAGTACTAATTAACTTTTTCAATGCAAAAAGAGAGACATATTGGGCACTTAATTATGGATTTTTCCATCATCATCAGTAAATAATTGAGTGTTGAAAGTGAAAATGATTGCTTTAAGTACAAATTAAGAGAAAAGGAGTGATCGATGAGTTTTACAGTGGAAGGATACGGATGGAAGAAGTTTCAGAGATTGCGACTGTGACAGTTGTGATCGTAGTAGTTGAATCTGTTTGAAGCTGAGAGAGGTTCGAGTTCGGAGACTCTAAGAAGCTCCTCCAGGTAGTCGGCGCCCAAATCCTCGAGCTCCAGGACATTCTGCGCCGCCTTGCTCTTGCGGCTCCGCCGGCGGCGGAGCGAGTGTTTCTTCTTGAGCGCCATCACGAGTGAGTCGTCGCAGTCTCCGTCGCGGCCTTTGGCCCAGCCGAGCTGCTGGATCGACTCCTGCACGCGCTCGATGGGGAAATTCAGCACCGCCAGTTGGCCTCGCATCGACAGCGCCGCCTGGTCGTAGGCCATGGCGGCGGCCTCGGCGGTGTCGAAGGTCCCCAGCCACACCCGGATCCCGTTCCTGGTGGAGTCCCTGATCTCCGCCGCGAACTTCCCCCAGGGCCGCTTGCGGACCCCGCGGTAGCCCCGCACGCCGCCCTCACTTCTGGCCGGCGGCCGCTCCCCCCGCCGCCTAGACTCGGCCTCCTCGGGGCCGCTCGCTCGGCCCTCGCCGCCGCTCTTGGCGCCTATCATTTCGAGGAGGACCATCTCATTGCTGTCGTGGAGGTCGAGCGGGAGGGATTTCTCCGACCCCGGGGGGAAATTAGATTCGAACGACGGACAGGAGGAGGATTCCGACGAGAACTCAGAGTCCATCCTCGATTAGATTCCTAAAAATGGGGAAGAATCTCGATAGATTTTGGATTGGATATCGATGTTGGAAGGGTTGGGAGGGGGATTTATACTTGGAAACTTCGAAAGTGAATTCAAAGGCGTCGAGTAAAGAGATCGAGCAGGCAACGGAGAAAAGTAAGCGCCCGGGGGGAGAGACAGGGACAGGGACAGGGACAGCGGGCGGGAGATTTTTCAATTGGACCGGGGCCCGCGGGGTCACGTGTCCGATGACGTACGGCGGCTATATGAGACAAAGCTCGGTGACGTCATTCCGGACAGCGACGATGCATGAAATATAGATATAGATATAGATTCGGCCGGATCCAAAGGTTGCCCCTCGTGGCAGGGAAAGGATCTTGGCTTAATTATTTGGCTGTAATTACTTTTAATTTGCAAATTAAATAAATAAATAACGTAAATTGTGTGATGGGGAAAGTGTTGCGAAGGCTCCCACTGGTGGGGCTGTGTCTTACAAGGTTAAATATGTGAGAATTGGAGTTTTTTAGATTATCTGGTCAAGATTTAGATATAATTAATATAAAATATTATACTTATAGATAGAACGGTCAAACGAACCGATCTAAGACGGAATAGATTAATTTATTAAAAATTCATCATATGACAAAGCGGGACAGAATGAGATGGAACAGACCTACCTACTAACTTGGCGTGTTAGAAAATTTCCAATCCAATTCAATCTAAGACAAATTGTGAGTTAGGCCGATCAACCCATAAATTTATTTAAAAATAAAAAATATAAAAAATATATTAAAATTTTTAAATTTGAATTGTAGTTTAAATTGGTCAAGTTGAACTTTCAAGTTTGAATTATGATTTAAGATCAAACTCATTAATCCATTAAATTTTATATTAAACAAAATTAATTTTTTTAACTCATGAACTAATCCAAGTTGGCCACGGACCTAAACAGGTCGGTCTGTCTAAATCTATATTAAAATCAATTGATAAAATTTTAACTCAATCTGCTTAAATTATTTGACGGATCAAGTCAATCAATCCGGAGTCTAAATTAAATTATCTGAGTGATGCTACTTGTCACAATATATTCCCATCACAAATTTGTGATGGGAATCTGGACCATTCAATCACAATCACCCATTCAATCACAATCATCCATTCAATCTACAATCAGGATTTAATCTTAATTTTAAAATCCAACGGTGTAAATTCCCATCACAAATTTGTGACGGAAATTCTATTGTGACAAGTAGTTTTTTTTCTTTTAAAATTGAATAACATTTTTAATATTATATTTTAAAAATAATATAATTATTATTTTAAAAGTAAAATTATTATTAAAAATAATTTTAATATTTTAAAATATATTTATTTAATATGATCTAATTTTAAGATAATTGAACGAATGGTATAATCTATAAATAATGAATGTTAATGTAAAAAAAAATATGAGTAAAAAAAATATATTGTTATAATGAGTATGTGGCAGTGGACTTCATATTTTTTTAATAAAATAGAGGGTGTTATAGTGAGGGTAAGTTGTGGATGCTCTTATGGATTATAGGGATGATAATTATGAATTGATAATCAGAGTGATTTTTTTTTTAAAGCATGCTTAAATAATCAAATAATTAAGTATATAAATTTTTAAAGTTTGATTTGGAGACGGATTTGACCTAAATATCTGATTAATATTATTAATTTTTAAAAATTAATATCAAATTATGATATCAGCATCAGATAATAATACGGTTGACATTCAGAATTAATTATCAAATGAGAAATAAATTAATAATTAGATGGAATAAAAAAATTATTAATATAGACCGAAGATAAATATGAGAATGGATATGGAAGATACGTCATCCCTTGTCATATCTAATCAACTAATTTTCAGGGTTCGAATGACATATTTACAAAATTTAAGAGGTCAAATAAAAGTTTGTTGGGTAAAATATAAAAGACAGTGTCAGCCGTGGGCGGCCCGGCCCAAATAATCTACCACCTACCACCTCTGTTTCTTCCACCCAAGGGTTCTTCGGGTCCGTGGTGGTTTGACTTCGACTCCGTCGCGCGCTCGCCGTGGCTCTCCGCTCATGGCTTCTCCGTTGGCGAAATCTACCGTCACTGTTGGCGGAAAGGGTTCCTCACTCTCACCTTCGGCGGTATATGCCGTCTCCCACGGCGAATCCTCCGTCAGTATCGACCCCACCGCCCTCGAGAATCCCTCGCAATCCAAGCGACCGTCTCCGATGGGAAGTACTCAGGATGGCCCTTCCACTCCCCTGTCGTTGACCGCGGAGGAGTCTCGCGCTGCTCTCGTAGTTCTTCTGAATAAGCTCGTCCTCTCCGACGCCGCTGTCCGCCCCGGCCTCCCTTCTCTCATCGTGGACACGCTAAACCTTGCGTCTGGCCTTGAAAGACTAGATTTTTGTTCGGCTTCAGGGTTTTGGAACTCGATCGCCATGTTGAATGTGAGGAATCTGGATGAGATTCAAGTCGGCCGTGAGGAGCTTGGTATTTTCGAGGCTTCGTGTGCAGCATCGGTTGGGGTCTGCGCGATCTTGGACTGCTGCGCCTCTGCTCTTGTGAAGGTGGTGGACGCCGTGGCAGCGTTGTCTTGCGAAGCTGCTCGCGCTGATGTCTCTGCCTTAGATTTGTTTGGATCCGGCGACGTATTCTCGATGAAGGATGAGACCGATGTGGCAAGCGACATGAAGACATTGTTATTTGGATCGAAGCTTGTAGGGCAGAACGATTCTTCGCCTTTCAGTGAGATTCCTACCGTCAATGGTAGCTTCAGGGAGGCTGTCAGGTTATTCCATGGCCGAACACGAGTTGAGTTGAACTCTAGTGTTAAGGTCAAGAAGTCAATTGTTATTGCAAATCACGGAAAGGAGAAAGCTTTTATTGCGTCAGTCTTACCACTTGCAATGTCAATCCAGTCCTTGTGTGAGAGTAGCATTGGCCGAGCTAAATCTTCTATTAATATTATCAGTGATAGTGGCTTGCACTCTAGGGTTGCTGAGGTTTTTGAGAAAGCATGCCCAAATTTAGATGATCTGAGAGATCAATTTCACTCAGTCACAGAAAAGGCTGCCTCTGGATCAAATTCTGCACATGTTCTTCACTCGGTGTATGATTTTTTGGTTAAATTTAGGGACGTTCTTGCTTGGGAGGCAGTATTGGCATTGTTTTCCCTAGAAATAGATGACTCAATTGAGAGAGTTCAAGTGGATTCTTCGAAGGACAACAAACCGAATGGAGATTTCGTGAAAGGCGAGAAGAAGAATGACAAAAAAAAGAAGAAGAACTTAGGCAAGGGAACTTCTACCATAAGGAAGCTCCTTAGAGGCAGTGCTTTGTGTAGCTCTGAGCTTTCTGCTGAAAATGTTTCAGTGTTGGTTGATTGGGCATCTGATCTGTCAAAATATTTTGATCCCATGGACGCTAGGCTAGATACTCTACTGACAAGGGTTAAGGAAGTAGTTGAGAGCAATGAAGTCAGGAGACTTCCAAAGATTCCTAAGGTAATAAATCTTGAAATTGTTTGGAATCAAATATTTTCCACGATTTGCAGTTGTCAATACCTGCACAGGTTCTTTATATCTAGAGGGTTTCATCTTATTTTACACTTTGTTTTTATCATTTCTTCTTTTCCTTCATCGAATTTTGTTTTATCCATGCTATGCTAGGGATTAATCAATTAGCCACCTTTTTATCATGGGATGCATTTCTGATTCAGATAAAACTTTGAGAACTGAATCATATCCGACCTGCATTTATTTGGAGTTATACTGAGGAGAAGTCAGTCAGTGTGGATTTTGATTAGAAGCATGAGCTGTTTGTTCACAACATTTTTTTTCTTTCCAAATTTCTTGCTGTACGCATTTGGGCAATGCATTATATGATAAGTTGAACCTTTATATGCATTATTATCTCATTGCATCCTGTGACACATGTATAAACACATCATTCTTCTTTGCCACTACAATTCAGAATTTCCTTTTGCTTATGTGTAGTAGGGTACACGCGATTTTGGAAAGGAACAAATGGCTATTAGAGAGCGTGCATTCTCTATTATCACAGGTGTTTTTAAGATGCATGGTGCTGTTGCCCTTGATACTCCTGTGTTTGAGTTAAGAGAGACTCTCATGGGTAAGTATGGTGAGGATTCAAAGTTGATATATGATCTCGCTGACCAGGTACACTTAAGGATGTCAATGATTTTCGTATTTTAACTTTTCTCTTCCAATTTATTTATTTGTGCATGTTGCCATTAGCTATGTTTTCTTCTTTCGTAGGGTGGAGAGCTCTGTTCTCTGAGATATGATTTAACAGTCCCCTTTGCAAGATACTTGGCCATGAATAATATAAATGCATTAAAAAGGTACCAAATAGCTAAAGTATACAGAAGGGATAACCCATCAAAGGGAAGATATCGTGAGTTCTACCAATGTGATTTTGATATTGCTGGTCAATATGAAACAATGGAACCTGATTTCGAGGTTATCAAAGTCTTGACAGAATTGTTGGATCAACTTGACATTGGCAGCTATGAGGTATTCTTTTTTCTTTCTATAGATATCTCAATGGAACTGGCATATTGTAAGAAGAATTTTGTTCTTAAAAAATAGTTGAATGTGAGAAACAGTTGCAATCAAAAGTCTTTAACTGCTCCTAAAATATTGACTGTTTGTGAAGATTTATCTTTGTATTTACAGATTAAGCTGAATCACCGGAAGTTGCTGGATGGGATGTTGGAAATCTGTGGAGTGTCCTCTGAAAAATTTAGAACAGTTTGCTCAAGCATTGATAAACTGGATAAGCAACCATTTGAACAGATCAAAAAGGAATTGGTTAGTAAAGCTTCTGCAAATTTATTGCTTATCAGTTCAAAACTCAAAGCAAACCTTTCTTCTGTGAATAAAAAATCAAAATTGGTTTCTAGGTGGAAGAGAAGGGTTTATCGACTGAAATTGCAGATAAAATTGGCACTTTTGTGAAGAGAAGAGGGCCACCACTTGAAATTTTGTCAGAACTAAAGGAAGAGGGTAGCCAATTTTTGGAGAACACTGGTTCTGTTGTTGCCCTGAATGAGTTGGAGATCTTATTCAATGCTCTTGAAAAAGCAAATTGTTTGAACCGAGTGGTGTTTGACTTGAGCCTTGCAAGAGGCCTTGATTATTATACTGGAGTTATATATGAAGCAGTTTTCAAAGGAGCTACACAGGTAAAATGATGCCTCTCTGACCATGGTGTAATAGTTGAAACATTTTATGCATAAATTCTGATTTTTTGTTGTCTACTCTGAGGTAGCTGTGTGTTTGCACTTGATCAGTAATATAACCTTTGTCATTTGAATTTTTAAGGAGATCTAGGTCTGAAGAAATGAAGAATTGAAAATTCACTGTGGTTCCCTATCTGTATTCCTTCTTCATTCAGACACATGTTTTTTTAATAGCTCAGTTAACAATTATTAAAGGTGATTGGCTAACCACTTATCATAAAAGCTTGATCCATTAGGAAAGGAACCACTTATCTCTTCATGTGTGGGTGACACTCCCTTATGTGTGGGTGGGTCATATATATAGATTCAAACTCTCAACCTTTTGCTTTAATGATATGTTGAAGTTGATTGGATAACCACTTACTCCAAAAGCTGGAGCTGTTAGGAAAGTAACTAATTTATGTACTTATATTGTTAAAACCTCTTCCTTCATATATGGGTGACAACAATCATGTCTTATTCCGTGAATGGACAAGTCTTCTTTTATAAAGCTAAATATTCGTATATAATTAAAAGTTAGGTCACACTAATGGCATATCTAGTTCATGCCTAGTGGGGTCTAACACCACTGGATTTCATTATAAAAATAACTATTATTTCATTGTGTATATATACATACCTACCTTGCTTGCCATCGTTGTTCTCCTTTCACTCATCGTCAGTGCTCACTTTCTTTTCTCACTAACCAAATTATTTTACATATCAACCAAATTGTTGTCGCTCTCCTCTTTCACCCATCATCGTTATTCCCCCCTCTCTCTCATTGTTGCCACCTGCTTTCTCTACTCGCTGATGGAGGGTCAACAACCCCATCGTCAGTGTTGGTTCCTTGCTGTCCACTTGCCTTCCTCTGTTCACCATTATAGGTTGGCTCACTTTCTGAACATCGTCACACCCTTTTCCTCCAATCACCAAGTTCACCAAGCTAGCCAGGAGATGGATGTTGCACATTTAGACATCAGAGGTAATGATTTTATAGTTATTCCTTGTCGCTTTTCTTTCATATAATGTTACCTATTTAATCTGCAAGCATACGATCTTTAAAAAATTAATTCATATTATAGATATATTTCTCGAGAAGTTATTTTAAATATCAATCGAATGTGAGAAGTTCTTCAAAACAATCTCACACTGAAATCATGTTGAGGATAGTTATAAAGACAATGAAGTTACTTTTGCAACAATTATTAGTTAATGAAGATAGTAATATTTTTGCAATCTGCTGAAAATAATTTAACTCGTCTTTTTTATTAAATATTTGTGAACATTATTATATCTCTGCTTGTATTTTATCATTAATGTTACCTAATTTGTCTGTGTCAAAATTTCCACCGTTCAATTTAACGAGTTCACTTCAATAATTTTTTGGCTACATCACTGGGTAACACAGTTCTAGATGTAGTGTTTTGATTTATTAATCTGTCTCAAAGAATGATGATAAGGGAAGAAAAATCTAATTCGGTATAATCTGGAAATTACTTCTAACACATCTGAACTTGTTCTCAGTTTTTGTTTGATTTCTTCCTATAACTAGATTTTCTGGTGAAACAGAGACGTTCATTTTATCTTAATGTCTCCCACCCACTCAGTTTGGTGTTTTTGTTGCCTCTCAATTTTGTTTTTGCCTTCTTGGTGCCCTTTAATTGCTGGGCTTTTGACCTATCGAACCTGAAACCATCAAGTTTCCTGAATCAAATGCATTTTTTTTTTGCTCTTTCTGTGCCTTAGGTTGGTTCTATTGCAGCAGGGGGGAGATACGATAATCTGGTAGGGATGTTCAGTGGAAAGCAGGTTCCTGCAGTAGGAGTAAGTCTCGGAATCGAGAGAGTCTTTACAATAATGGAGGAACTTGTAAAAGACAGAAATCAGGTTTGTTGCCTCAATTTATTCATGTTGGAAAACTCAAATTAATGTGCTTCTCATCAGTCTGTATTGATTCATCATGCTCTTCTTCTACTTCATTTTTGTTCTTAATCTGGTTCTGCAGGTTATTCGCGCAAACGAAACACAAGTCTTGGTAGCCGTCCTCGAGAAGGATCTCACACTGGCTGCAGAGATTGTGAGCCAACTGTGGAATGCTAAAATTAAAGCGGAGTTCGGCCTCACCAAACGAATAATGAATCATATCGCACGCGCAAAGCAATCAGGAATCCCTTGGATGATCCTCGTCGGAGAATCTGAGGTAAGTAGCGGTATTTATAAGCTAAAGAACATCGAAGCCAACCAAGAGGAGGAGATTCCTAAAGAAAGAATTGTCGAGGAGCTCCAAGTAAGGCTCGGTGTCGTTTGACAAGACCAAAGTACTAAGTGAATATACACTTATGCTTCCATATAGCTAAAGGATTCAGAGTATGAACTAAGAATGAGTTTGCTTTCTGTTTAAGCTTATTTGAGCTGGACTTGTGATTGCAAAGCTTGTGTATGATTTTGATTCAAAGTTACAATTTACAAGTGTTCTTATCGATGTGTATAAACTCATTCTTCCAATTCTTTCTTCAAGTTGCGTAATGTAGTGCTTAAAGAAGTTTTATTTCTTGATTTAAAATTTTTTTTTCATTTTTTGGTGAGTCTTGCTTGTTGAAGCTCTAATATTTATTCATCAAATATAATCAAAATAAATTTTAATGTACTTTACGAGTATTATACTAAATTTTGATAGCTTAAAATGGAAATTAAAAGTAAAAATTATACATAATGAGAGAATGAGAAAAACACTTGGCCCAACAAAAGCCCATGTAATGTTGAAGCCCATTTAGCAGTCATGGTTCTTCTTCGTCCAAATTCCAATCCTTCCTTCCGTATCCCAATCCTCCCCTCAAAATCTATAAATCGGATTCAATTGCGTTGCCAACGATAGAACGTAATCGAAACCGAAACGAATTGGAGTCACCGATCGAGAATCACTCTCCGGATAATCATCGAAGCCACGAATCCAGGGCGAAATCCTTAATCTTCTTGTTCTTCTTCTTGTTTCCCGGTTCGATCGCCGCCTCACCGCTGCGATCGCCCTCCTGCCCTTTCAATCTCCCCGTTTCCGATCTCGAAACCTTCGATCCTCATCTTCTTTCGTTTTTGTTTTGGGGTGGGGGGGTTTGTTTTTAGGGTCATGGATCGAGGTCGGAAGCGCGAGGGCGCCGCCGACCTCCGTGCGGACAAGCGCGCGTGCAGCTCGTCCGATCACCGCCCTTGCTCCTCCGCCTCCGGCTCCCCGCCCCCGCAGCCGCCGCACAGCGAGATGGAGTCCTCCTCCTCCGGGAGGTCCGATCGCGGCGGGGACTCCGGCTACGGGTCGTGCGACTCCGACGACTATGCCGGGGGGTACGACTCGCGGTCCGTGAGGGGGAGGCTGCACAGGGTCTTGGTCGGCCTCGAAGACGACGGCGCAGGGGCATCCGCGCAGCTCGCAACGCTGACCGAACTCTGTGAGGTGCTATCCTTCTGCATGGAGGACGCCATGGGGTACTTCCCCGTGGAGAGCGTCGTGCCTCCGCTCGTGAAGCTTGCTGGTCATGAGAGCAATCCCGAAGTCATGCTTTTGGCGATAAGAGCGCTCACGTACCTCTGCGATTCGATGCCGAGGTCGGCGGATGCCATCGTGCGGCATGGCGCCCTACCTGTCCTGTGCGGAAGGCTTTTGGCTATCGAATACTTGGACGTGGCAGAACAAGTACTTGATTCGCGTCCATCACATTCTATTTTTTCCCCCTAAACCTTTATGATAGAATTATTTTTCTTAGTTTACGATTGTATTAGTGCCACCAAGCATTGGAAAAGATATCGAGGAAACAACCGATTGCTTGTTTGCAAGCGGGAACAGCAAATGCTGTCTTAACTTATATTGATTTCTTTCCAAGTAGTATTCAGGTTAGTAGAAGAGCAGCTTCTGAGCATCATAGCTCTGTTCGTATCATATGGTTTTTGTCAAATTGGATTTCAAGTAACCACATTTACTAAATCTGCATTATTCAGAGAGCTGCCGTTTCAACAATAGCCAATATGTGCAAGAAACTGGCGCCTGATTGCTCTTCAAGTATTATAGAATCAGTCCCTACTTTATGTGCTCTTCTCCAGAATGAGGATACGAAAGTTAGTGCTCTACCGCTCTTGACTCCTATTCTTCGTTATAATTCTTAAAAAAAAGAAATTTTGTTCAGTTCTTGACTTCTTCGTTGTTGTATTTATCCCTCATATATATTTGGTGAAACTGCTTTTTGATCCCTCTAGTTGATGCAGTTGGTGGAAACTGTTGCTGTTTGTCTTGCACGAATAGCTGACTCTGTTGGCTCTTCCTCCAATTTGCTGGATGAACTATGCAAGCTTGGGTTAATACAAAAGTCCTTGGAATTAATAACTAATGATGGTCATAGGACACTCAGCCGTGTAACTTATTCTGTATGTTACTTTAATGATTTGGTGTTCATTATTTGATCATTTGCCATGTTTCTTGACATATATACTTTTCTAGGATGCTTATCTCTTTTGTTGCTTTTTCCACATTCAGGGTTTAATTGCTCTTCTCACCAAACTTGCTGGAAATTCTCAGCGAGCAGTTCAGACCCTATTTGAGCTCAATATAAGCAGAACTCTGAGGAACATCTTAGTAGGTTCTGAAATGTCAGATGATTCTGCTTATGCATCTACTGAGGATTTGCAAATCAATCAGGTTTCTATCCTCTACTTTGATAAAATGCTCATTAGACCTGTGTTGCATGAAAGTATATACATCTTTTATATTTTCCGTATGACATATAAGCTCAGGTATCATATTTTTATGTGATTGTTTTGAGATAATATAACATTCGTTCTTCAGACTACCTCACAAATTGAATAATCTCAACTAATTCAACCATATGAATCCTGAAGAGAGGAAGCTTGTTGTAGGCTTCTCTACAACATGCTTTCTGTCAAGCAGATCATAAAAAAGTAGCAATATGAATTTATTTTCTAAACATAAATTTCTTGTATTTCTTCTGCCTTTTGTCAATCATGGACCTCATTATTGTCCACTCTTTTTAACTTTCAAAAACAAATAAGGCAAAAAAAACTTCCAGGAAGGTTTAAGGATGTCATTGGTTTTTTACATTGTATAACATAATGTTGGGTTCTTAAATGAATTGAATTTAGACAAGGGAAGGGTGCACGAAACATTGAAACCTTCTAGGCGACCATGTTTCTGACTACTTAATATCATGTAGCGTGAAGTGTTTGGTGAAAGCGCAAACTTACATGAAAACCAGATAATATGAGGTCTGTTGAGTCTCTGTATAACTCTCATAAAAAGGAGTCAAGCATGTTAGAGCAGAATGAAACCTAATAGCTTAATGCAGTCTCATAGAGCTGCAACCGGTGTTTGAATGCTTACATTTGTAAGACTATAATAGTGGCATTAATACTAGAAAAAAGCTGAGGAAATAAAAAAAAGGGAAAGTAGAAGAATGCCTAGGGGCTTTGAATTTTGTCTGATTGAAAAAACAAGATGATACCTTTTAGCTGTATACCGAACTGTAGAAGAATTCCTTGCACAGCATGAATGTTGTACAAATCAGCAAAAGGAATAATAAATATTCCTATGTTATAGAATTGATCCTTAGTTACATGCATCTATGGACATATTTAGCTGATTACAACCATAATAATATGATTTAGATATCACTCCTATGACCAATGAAATATTTTAGGAACATATGTCACTCCATTCAGACAGTGAGAATAGTAACATCTCGTTAATCATGATATGTTTCTGAATGTATATGATACATAATGTTGTATCTGAGGTCTACAGGGAAAAGCTTTTTAACAGCTAAAATCAGATTTGAAAATTCCAATATACATGTTATTTTGATTAATTGTTGACACAAGATTTTGAGGTTGTAACAAATCTAACATGAATATTCATGCAATTTCTTCTATTTTTTAATACAAATCTTGCACATTTTTTAATCTAACACGTTGTGTAGCATTTTTTTTATGTCAGACATCATGCAATATATACTAAACAATTATTAACATAATTTAGTAATTTTTAAAAAATAAACAAATAAAATTTATTATTTTAATTACATAAATTTGTTAAATATTCGAAATAAATATCATTCTATGTGCTTAATAAAAGCTCTGCTAGTTTTTTTCCTTAAAACAATTGATATATGTGCATAAGTTTGTTGAAAAGAAAGTCTCGGGTTATATTTGTTAAAAACTCCAACATTTGTTGCTAGATTTAGCAATTACCTCTAGTTTATTTGCTTGCTTTACATATGTTTGTAATATTTTCCTATTCTATCATGCTACACTATTTTTGGAGAAAATAGATTAGAGACCAAGTCATGTCATGCATTCTATTAGCCTAAAATATCAGAGGTGTCAAAGAACATATTAAATAGATCAAAACAATTTCCTTATACCTTGAGCTTCTGGGATAAATTCCACCTATTTAATCTTAACATGTAGTTTTGATATTTACTTGGTACAAGGGTTGAAAACTTTAGTTTTATTTGCTACAACCAAAATATGATATGAGTGAAATTGGCACCATCTCCAGATGCTATCCTTCAGCCTTTATGTTTACTTTGTGGTAAATTAACTAAATGTATGACTGCATTCCAATCCAACACTAAACCTTTTTCTTCAGATTCATATTGCTAGTCTCTCATGATGTCAAACAATTTATTGTTAAGCACCAGATTACTTTATTTAGATATAAATGTTTATAATTGTTTGTGGTCTTTGATTTTTTTTACATCTAAAACATTTTTTTTACATCATTTGCATATCTAGGCTTAGTTGAATTTACGTAGTAGTAGTTGTTGTTGTATTTGCGGATCAATGGCATTATTGATTTATCAAATCACTACTTGCTGCAGGTATATGAAGTTTTAAAGTTAGCTAACCAGTTAATTCCTCCAAGAGAGAGAGATTCAGACAATCAATTAACACAAGCTAAGGAAAAGATTCCAATGGTTGTGCCCAATTGGTTGGATCAGTTTTCAATAGAAATTCTCCCTGCTTCTATTAAGGTTTGTTTCTGTCAATGGTACATCATGCATCCCTAATAATATTATGCTAATCTCTGCATCACATATATCTGGTAGGTTGTGAACTCTGATGCAAATCCATATGTATGTTATGGCTGTGTTTCCATCATAAGCCGCATTGCCTATTACAGCACACCTGACACACTTCTGAAGTCAATTAAAGATATAAATATCTCAAAGTGAGTAAACCACAGAATTGATGTGATCACATCAATATGTAGAATCTTTATTAAAGGTTCTCTCTTAAATTTTGTTGGGCAGTTTTTTGGCAGGGCTGTTGCTCAAGAAAGATCCACATATATTAATTTCTACACTGGAGACAGTTGAGATTCTGATGCAAAAACTTCCTGGTTTTTTCTTAAGCTCTTTCATCAAGGAAGGAGTAGTTCATGCAATTGATGCACTTCTTTCTGAAGATAAAGGCACAGAGCCTGTGCTTGAACACTCAGATGATCAAATGGTAGTAAAAGATATTTCCAGATGCCTGTGTTATTCATTTGCTTTATCTAGGGTTCCATCCTCAGAAGCAAAGACATGCAAGATTGTAAAAGAATCTATCCACAACCTGGGAAGGCACATTAAAGCGACCTACTTTGCTAATGGAGCAATGAGCTCTGATATTGGATTTACTGAAACCCTTCAAAATATCAAAACTTTGTGCAAAGTGCTAACTGAAAGTGTGGATATGCATTTAAATAGTGACGGTAGTCTTCAAGATGAGGCGAATTTAACTCAAATGTTGGACCAGGTAATGAGAGCTTTTTCTCAGGAAGATCCTATGTCGACCTTTGAGTTTGTCGAGAGTGGTTTTGCAAGATCTCTGATCCATTATTTATCAAACGGAAAGTATCCACATGGAACTCATGGTGTTGGCTTATCAAGTCATCACATTCTCACCATACTAAAGAGATTCCAGACATTTGCTTTCATTTGCTTATCAAAACCACGTCAAAGTTGTGACAATACCATTTTGGTTATCTTGCTGGAGAAGCTGCAGAATGCATTGTCTTCTTTGGATAACTTTCCTGTTATTGTAAGCCAGGGTTATAAGGCAAGAAACACTTATGCAGATATCCCTGCTAGGTGCTACACCATGAATCCCTGCTTAAGAGTTCGCTTTGTCCGTGAAAAAGCAGAGTCACACTTGTCCGACTACAACAATGTTCTAAGTGTTGATATTTCTTCATCGGTAGACAATATAGAAGGATATCTATGGCCTAAAGTTAGTGAAAACAAGAATGTAAATCTGACAGAATCTATGGATAATAACATCAGCAAACTAAAACTCACTTCTTCAAGGTCAAATCGTACTTCAGAAGGGGATTCTATAGAGAGAGACACAAATATCTCCCATGAGACGTGTATTTCCAACTCTTCAGAGGTACAGTTTGGTTGTTAACTTGTTATTTTTCACAAATCATATTTTTGAACAAAAGCATTTAGTATAAATGGCATTTGTATGTCTACTACGATACATCTGATCTCATACTATCACTCAAGTTCAATGGAAATAAGATATCAGGTGCTTTGGATGAACTTTTTCCTTGCAGTTGCTTACAAAGACACATCTGATCTTATAATATTCATTATAGTTCAATTGAAATAAAATGTCAAGTGCTTTAAGCTAATCCTTTTCTCACAGTTGCTTAAATATTCTTCTACTTAGGTAATTAGAAGTCAAGAACAACTTTTGCCAACAGAAACTAGTCCACTGCAGTCAACATCTGGTAAGCTTTCAAGTATTTTTAAAAAACACGTTGTTAGATAAACATATTTGTCACTACATACCTCTTTACCTGTTGTTCTTCAGGTGTGAAATCTGCTCCAGGAATACCCATAACAGCATCTCCAAGCAAAGGAGAAGCAATGCGAAAGTTAACTTTTAGCTTAAATGGAAAACAACTTGACCGCTCTAAGACACTCTATCAAGCAGTTCTAGAGGATCAAATGTCTTCAGAATCTCACATGGTTGTGGGGTCAAGATTTTGGAATCAATTATACAAACTGTCTTACAGAGTATCTGAAGATGAAAACTCAAGCAAGGGCCAACTCTTAGATTGTGTTTCTCAGTCAAACATCCTCTTGAATAAGCTTGGATTCTCCTGGCAAAAACTTCCTTTTTTTCCTACTATATTTCAAGTCGAGATGCCTTCTAACATTGATAAAATGAGTTCGACATATGATATTTTGTTTATGTTGAAAATATTGGAGGGCTTGAATCACTTTTCTTTGGAATTGTTGACTGATGAAAGAGTCGGAGCATTTGCTGAAGGAAAAATAGATAACCTTGATGATCTGAAAGTGATAGTTCCTTCAGTTCCAGAACTGGGGTTTGTGAACAGTAAATTATCTGATAAGTTTGAGCAACAACTCAGAGACCCTCTGGTGTCGACCACTGGTTATTTTCCATCATGGTGTAGCCAGTTAATGAATTCATGCTCTTTCTTATTTTCTTTCGAAGCAAGATGGAAGTACTTCTACCTCACAACTTTTGGTTCTTTGAAAAATCAACAAAATATCATGCAGCATTCAAATAGCCCTGGCACAAACTCCAGCAGTGAGAGCCTCACTTATCCACGCAAGAAGTTCAAAGTTGATAGGAACAAGATCCTTGAATCTGCTATGAAAATGATGGAATTACATGTTCATAGTAAGGGTTCTCTTGAAGTAGAATACGATGAAGAAGTGGGTACTGGTCTAGGTCCTACGATGGAATTTTACACATTATTAAGTCATGAATTTCAAAAGGCTGGATTGGGTTTGTGGAGAGAGGACCTTTGTCACAGTGTTGGTGAATCTGGATTATTGTCGGCTCCATTTGGACTGTTTCCTCGTCCATGGTCGACAACAACAGGTGTGTTGGGTGGGACTGAATTCTCTGATGTGATAAAAAAGTTTCTCCTCCTTGGTAAGCTGGTTGCCAAGACAATCAAAGACGGAAGGATATTGGACATACCATTTTCTAGAGGCTTCTACAAGATTATGCTCGAGCAGGTTCTTGCAAATTTTTATAGTGATTGCTTGTGTTTGTAAATGTTGTTTCTGTGCAGTCTAACCATGGAATGAACTTAATGCTTCTGTAGGAGCTGAGTATATGTGATATCCAGTCATTTGATTCGGAGCTTGGAAGGACTTTGCTGGAGTTTCAAGCTATTATCAACAGGAAAAAGTTTGTCGAATCAGTTTCTGGAAAAAGTCATAGGGATCCATCTAACTTAAATTATAGGGGTATCAGTGTGACGGATCTCTCTCTTGATTTTACTCTTCCAGGCTATTCTGATTATGCACTTTCCTCAGAGAGTACAAAATTGGTAAGGCGTGGAGCAGGAAGAGTAGGACTCATTCCTTCTTATGCAAAACATTTTGGTAACTATAGTTGTTTGCTTGATAGGTTAATATTGACAACTTGGAAGAATATGTTATGCTGGTTGTAGATGCAACAATTGGCAGTGGAATTGTGAGACAAGTTGATGCCTTCAAGTCTGGGTTTAATGAGGTATTATTTGCGTCATTGTTCAATTTAGGTTTGTGGAACCTAAAACTTTTATGGCTGGTTCTTCCTTTTGTATAGATGATAAGTTAATGAAAAGAAAGATTTTAATTTGCATTGAACCTTAAACATGTATTATAATTCTTGACATTTCTAATGTTATCACAATCCGAGTGAGATAGTCTCGGCCCCCATGCTTTTAGTTTATTTTACCTTCCCCCCCTTTATGTCCAGGTATTCCCTCTGAAAGCTCTTAAAATTTTCACCGAAGATGAGCTGGAGAGACTACTATGCGGTGAACAAGATACTTGGGATGTATGTACACTTTCCCCCTGCTTTAGTCATTGATTTTGTGCTCCTTGATGATTATGATTGTCCCTTTCTATACAGTTCACTGAGCTTGTGGATCACATCAAGTTCGACCATGGATATACAATGAGCAGCCCTACTGTTATCAATGTCAGTTATCTTCACAAATCTCCCCAAAGCATACACAGAAATGTTTTATTCACAATATCAAACCAACCAGTCTCTGTCCCTTTTTCTTTTGCAGTTGTTAGAAATCATTCAAGAATTTGGGTGTGATCAACGTAGAGCTTTCTTACAATTTGTTACTGGTGCTCCTCGACTCGCACATGGCGGCTTAGCTGCACTTAACCCTAAACTAACAGTCGTTCGCAAGGTTAGAATTTACAGTGGGATAATCCACCATATTATTGTGCGCGTGTAACAACATGCTTCTATTTTCAATTGCAGCACGGTAGCTGTGATGCTGATTTGGATTTGCCAAGTGTGATGACTTGTGCTAATTATCTAAAGCTCCCACCTTACTCTTCCAAGGTATTTGTTTCTTTCCTCTTTTTTTTTTGTTGCTTCTGAATTCTTGCTATCTGATGACTCATTTAAGACTTTGCCTTCTATACGATGAGAAATGGCAGTTGTATCGCTTAAATTGATTTTAATCAGTGTATGCTTTTTGATGCAAGTGATATTTAGTTAAGTATTAGTTTCCTGAATGGAATATTAAGTGTAGAACTAACGAACAATTTTAATTTTTTGTTTCTGGAAATCCACTTTGATTTGTAGTTAGAAACAACAAATGAAACTGAAATTTTGGTTCAATTATTGAAATTGAATCCCATGACTCCAGGTAAGAAAAAGTCAAACCAAATCTAAAAAAAAAGTATATGACATGGACAGACTGCAAATATGATGCATTTCTGAACACAACATATATCCTTTTTGACATGTTTGTCATCTAGAGTATTCTCACCGATGTACTAACTATCTCTCAACTTGCACTGTAGGAGAAAATGAGAGAAAAACTGTTGTATGCGATAACCGAAGGCCAGGGATCGTTTCACCTCTCATAAGCACTGCAAGACATTGCAACTCTTCGAATCCATCGGTACGCACTGCTTTGAATATGATTTGGAGTCATGAGGTCAGAGACGATGTAAATAACTAGCAGGAGGAGAAGCCTAGTGGTGAGCAGATTGTTATGCACAGCAAAAGGATGCCCCGCCCAGGCTTCAAAATTGTACATAGGTCAGGTTAAGTCGATAGGGAGCAGTTACTTGTGCACATAAAAGAAATGTAAATAAGGCGACATTAACTTAGAACTCTAGTCATCATCCAGGGTATGTTTTATTCCTACAAATAAGTAACCTTGCTTCTCCTGTTCATATCTTTTCTCTGCTTTAGTCTTTAGTTTGTGTATATTATGTTTGCTGCAGCTGATATCAATTATGTTTGAATCGTTTGCAAGTAGATTAGAAAATATGTTGTATTTGTGTAAAGTATTTTAGAAATAGAATTTTCACAAAGAAGAGTTTGTTTTTATATATTTGCCATACAAATAGTAAAGGTATTGCCCCCTTAACCAGGTGTGGTTAGTCGGTTGATTTGAGTAGTCTAAACAATTGGCTACATTGGTCATTCATCATGATTTAGTAGAGCATAATTTGAGTTGGCTAGGTGAGTCAAGCACTTCGGGCAAGTTAGTTGTATCGGTCAGTCGATTCGTTTGGTCAAGGTCAGTGATTCAATTGGTCAAAATGATCGAGCGAGCTAGTTGGTTAGATTAGACAATTTAGATGACTAGAGCGAACTAATCATTTCAAGCCAAGCGAGTTGGATCGAGCTGAGCTAAAGAGTCATTTTTTCTCTCTTCAAAATGGTTTTTTTTATTAATTATAGCAATACATCTAATGGCTATGATTTCTCATTCCAACTACTGCTGAAAATTTTAGAAAAAAAATTTTAAAAATATATTTTTATAAAGAAAAACTAGACGTTTTAAATTTCAGTTTTTTTATCACCTATTTTCCTATGTCTCCATGAGAATTATAATTAATTAATTAACTCTATTTTGGGATTATTAATATTGTAATTCTATAGAATTTATATATTATGTTAAACTCTTGAGTGATCGAATTACTTATAAGGCAGTTTACATCTATTATATTATACAACATGAACTAGAATTGCTCCCCAGTAATTTCTGAGATAAATCAAGCTAAAAGCCAGATAATACCTTAATGACACATCTGCATGAACTCTTTAAAGGTGATCTAGCCATATTGATCATTAGCATCAGCAGCTCTTTCCCTCAACTAGTTCTTCCCCTACACCTTGCATAGTGTTCAAGACAACTCTCTCTGCTTTTCTGTATGAAAGCATGAATTTGCATAAGAATGCATACTTGGAAAGCCAACAACAAGGCGCAAATCGCAACTATTAGGAGTTTTCTCTAATCCCATTCCTATGCCTACCCTAGACAACCTAATTAGTTAGGGTAACGATCACAACAAAAAAAATACTACATGACATCTTGGTACACTAAAACTTAAACCACATGCAATACAGCTGAAAGTCCCATTTTCTTTTTTCTCTTTGTAGTCAGGGAGAATAGAACTATGTGTGCATGATGAATCTTACCAGAATCTTCCAAGTTGTTACTCTCTCTGGTGCGGCATCACTACTGTATTATGACTCTGGAGAAGTATCGAGTAGTAGCGATCCACGGACAATTTCTGAGGAATTTACATCACTATTCTCTGTGGGTACTGCATCACTTTCACTTTGGAGAGTGGCTTCTGCAGAAGAATGGCAAATGGATGGACGAATGTTGCCAGGCAGTTGTGTCCCGCTGCTAGCTGCCATTACCACATCACTTTCTCCATGGATATTATTGAGAAGAGAATCAGGTAAGGTACCATGAACTTGACTGTCAATGTCAGAGTCATTGTGTTCTCTGACTACAGCATTACTATTTTCATCAAGATTGATGTTTGATTCTGTTTGACATTTTTCTTGGAGATCTGGAGAAGAGTCGGACAATGTTGGATGAAAGTCACAGGGAAGATTGGTGGTGCTACTCTCCTTGAGTACTGCATCTGTTTGGTTCTGCTCATCAGAATCTAGGGAAGTAACTGATCTCTCTATCAGTCCTACATCACTGTTTGCAAGGAGATTATTGAGTATAGGAGCATCAGATATGGAAGCATGAAGCTCGCCATGAATGCCAGTGCTATCTCTAATGATAACATCACTTATGCTGCTGTCCAATACCTTTTCATGCTTTTCTTGGAGATTGGCATCGGCAGAGGTATCATATGTTGGTGGATGAAGATCACTGGGAAGGTTGGTGATACTATCCAAGAATACTGCATCACTCTGATTTGGGACATCAGAATCTATAGCAGCAACTGACCTGCTCTCTATCATTGCAGTATCATCTTCACCACGGAGATCATCAGGAAGAGGAACCTCACATACGAAAGGATGAAGTTCATTGGGAATTTCAGAATCAGTGGATCCGACTACAGCATCACTCTTTTCTTGGAGATCAGCATCTGAAAAAGTGTCACATATGGAAGCATGAAGCTCACTGTGCATTGCAGTGCTATCTCTAAGTACAACATCACTAATGGTGTTGTCTGATACTGTTTCATGATTTTCTTGGAGGTTGGCATCAACAGAAGTGTAATATGTTGATGGATGAAGATCACAGGGACAGTTTTTGTTGTTATTATCAAAGGGTACTACATCACTCTGGTTTGGGACATCAGAATCCAAAGAGGCAACTGACCTGCTAGCTGTTGCTACATCATCACCTTCACCATGGGGATTATCAAGCAGAGGAGCTTCACACATGGAAGGATGAAGCTCATTGTGAATGTCAGAAGCAGTGGATCTGACCACAGAATAACTATTTTCTTGGAGAATGATGTCTGATGCTGTTTCACTTTCTTTTTGGAGAATGGTGTCTGAATAAGTGTCAGATCTCAGTGGATGGATGTCACGAAGAACGTTGGGGGTGTTACTCTGCACGAGTACTGCATCGATTTGGCTCTGGAGGTCAGAATCTGGAGGAGCAACTGACACTGACGAGTGATCCTCACCTGGAATACCAGTGTTGCTATCCTTTGTGATACCTGTATCACTTTGCATTTGGAGACCAGACACGGGTTTATGAAGGGCGACAGCAGTATCTGTTCTATCAGGCGTATGAAGGACAACAGCAGTGTCTGTTCTACCATTCCCAGTCAATACTAGTTCACTTTGGTTCAAGGAATTAGTGTCTACATAAGCATTGGACACTGGAGGATGGCCACTTGGGATGCCTGCATGGATACACTCCATTGGTTCTGCATCACATGTGCTTTGGAGATTAGAATTTGAATCAGTCCCTGTTGATGAATGAATAATGTTTATGTTGCTAATCTCGGTGCTTGTATCTTGATAATTGGTTTATGTTAAAACACTAGACATAAATGAACGTAAATTACCTGGGGTTTCAAAGTTACTACGCTGCTCTGGTAGTGCAGGACATTTGTTTGATTGTTGGATGTCTGCAGAAGTCTCTAGTGTTGATGATAGACATCTGAGACGATAACTGAGTAGTGATGGCCCAAACCATCCATATCTTCCAGCACTGCTAAAAGCCATTTCTGCATCCGTACGCCTCTTAAAAACTACTTTGACGCTATTGTTCTTCGGATGGACTTCTATTACTGTTTCCACTATTGGTCCATAACGACTGAAAATCCTAATTAGATCAGTTTCAGAAGGAAGAGAATTGGATCCATTGAAATTCAAAATCAAAGCTGTTGGCATATACTTATCAACCATCTTTGCATTGTCACTGATTATGGCCCTATCCGAGGATAGTACTTGCTTCATAGTGGGACGAGCTATTCCAATTTGAATATGTTCTGTGGCTTGCACAACAGGAACAGAAACCAGAGCAGATGTCTGTCTTGAAGATTTCCTTCTCTTCCTTTGAATTGGAGTATGAGCTTCCACTTTGATTTTAGTAGGGTGGTTATGAGGCATCAAGTCAGACCAGTAAGAGTCGAGCATATGATCAGCTTCTATTACCTCAGAAAAAGCTGACAAAGCTTCGACTCTCCGTTTCTTATCTTTCTCAGGTCGCTCTTCCTCAGGATGCTTCTCTTCGCTAGCAGAAGAAAAAACACAGTAGTTCCTAAATTTAGTGAAGAAACTGCTTACGCTAGATAGATAATCATATCCTTCCGTAAGATCTCTCGCTGCTAAATGCAGCAGCAAGAACAATTCATCTGGAGAGGCATCATACTCAAAATCATCTGGTTCAAAACTTGGGGTCTCCATCACAGTATCCCCTAAACCGTCGGAAGCAAAATCATCATATACACTATCCCCCTTACAGGTCTTCAGGGATGTTTCATTAGAGGTCCTAAGATTAGATGAAGACCCTGTCAGCTGGCTTGCAACACGACGTATATATTCTCCAACTTTGAAAGAACTTCTAGTAGCTGATGATGGTAAGTTCATTTCCGTATCTCCTACTAACTCTGTCCTTCTTTTCTTACTTCTCGCTGAGTCAGATGAATCAACGTCAATAGCCTTGTGCTTCTTGCTAGAAGAAAATGGGACTGAATCATGATCAGTTTCAACATAAGATCTAATTATTATGCCACTTTCTTGCTGAGAAACGTCAGCTTCCATTAGCTCAGACAAGCTCTTTTGCTTTTTCCCATCCTCCAATATGTGCTTGTGCTTATCGAGTCCTTGTGCATTCGGTTCTCCAGGATCACAGAAAATATGATTTGATTGCTTGAACAAACCTTTCCCAATTCTTTCAGAATTTAAGTGTAAAACCTCATCATCACAGTCAATTATTCCGTCAAACAATTTGAAAGAAGTTTGTTCAGGATAGCCTTTGGACCTGTAGAACACCTTCAACTGAGAATTTGCAACCACAAGGCTCAGGCGATCAGTTCCAAAATCAGGGAACTGAGCTAAATTTTTGACATATTCAAGTAGTTTGTCAGGTTCAAAATAGCTTAAAATAGCAGGCCTGTCAAGTACATAGCCATTACTACCTTTACAAATCCCAGCATTCTCTACCTTTTTATAATTGATACTGCTATCTTCAGGCAAACAGAAACAAGTCATACCCAATTCAATGCGCCTAGAGAACTCATCCAATGCACCATTGACAGCACTTGTGAATACATCTGAGCTGCTCTGTTTTTCCAAGTGCGGAAAATGTATCTCAAAATGCTTCAATTGTGATTCATCACACCAAGCAAACGTCTTGTCCCCAAAATAAGCCACAAGAAAGTTGTCGTTTTTTTGATATTTCAATGCCAAATCTGATGCATCAGATACATCAAAAATTTGGCCAGGCCACCAAGGGTGACTCTTGACTTTGCCCCAAACCAGATCAGAAATGGAAAAACCATCTTCATCGTTTGAAGGAAAGTAATAACAAGTATGTTCACCAATATCCTCAATTGAAATCCCAGGTCTTGCAGCATGTATCATCTCCTTGTTACCATTTGGGAGTTCTTCATCAAACATCATATCTTGGTCTGAAGACTTTGCTTCTAAAACCAAACTTGTGGATGAAAATCTAGTATCTCCCACATTGAGTTTATCATCAAGAACAAAGTGGTTACTTGACACTAAGACTGGAGGATTTGGAACGGTGCCATAAGCCATAGCAGTACTTTCATTATTTTTCATGTTCCATCTATCAATTTCCATATCATCTGTATCTGTTCCTACACCAGAAAACCTCTCAGTCATGTGTGCTTCCAACAAGTTAATGTCTACAGCGTCAGCTTCGGCAACTCGAATGTCTATATCTGCATCAGAATCAGTTGTAATCATGAAACTAACATCTGGAATATATTCACCCAATGGATCTTTATCAGCCATGTCTACTTCCAAAATTGGGTTAGCCAGATCAGAATTTATATTATCATTAATCACTTGACTGTTTTCAACACCATCTGTCGACCCTAGACCTACCTCTTTTGATTGTTTCTGCTGGACAGGATTTTCTTCAACTTGAGCATTCTGAATCAAGTCAATATTAGGCATCTCAGTGATAAAAGTGTTGTTCTCAGCAGTGTGCAACATGGAAGAGTCGCCTTCATCAGTTTGTCCATCCAACTCAGGAGACTTGTTATGATTATCCATAGGGAAAACTTCCATTTCACCAGTCAACACAGCAGGATTATGAGTTGATCCTTCATTCTGACTAGAGCTTCCCACTACAGTAAGTTCTGTTCCATGGAGTTGTTCATTAATGGCACTGCGACTCACCACCTCCTTTTGTAAACCTTCATTCTCATCTGCAGTAGAAAGGCAAAGCTGAGGGAATTTGATTGCATCACCTGCCTCTGCAGCATCAAGTTGTTTGTCTGCAGAATCATCATTTGCCACTTGGATTGCATTATCTGGACAAGATATACCATCTCCAGAAAGCTCAATGATCTTAGATAAAGGCCCCTTTTTGCATTCAGATTGATTTTTTATCTCAGAAATTTCAACCTGGATACTGACTGGATCTGGTGTATCCACTGTTCCTTCAACTTCATCCCCATCAAAAGCAAAAGTGGCTGTTTCTGCATTCTCCTGACCATGTTCTCTGTCAAACTCACTAATTTCAGATTTATAAATGCCAACTGAAACACGATTGCCAGAAGATGCTGAATCCGGAGCAATCAATTTATCCTGAAGTTGTGAACCAACTGACTCACAGCCGAACGAGTCACTCAATGTGTTATCTCGATTTTCATCATGGATTGTATCTTCAAGCTCATCTCCATCTTCATTCTCAAAAAACTTATCCTTCTCCCCATCAAAATTTGTTTCACTGGTAGGATGCTGAGTGCGCTCGTTACTGTCCTCACCAGGATCATCAGCATCCATTGCTTCTGCAGTCTCGATGACATCAGCTGTCTCCTTATAATGCATTTCTACCTTCCCCTGAGCTTCAGATTCATCTTCCAATACCAAATGAGCTTCAAAATCTTTATTTCCTGCCAAGGGAATTCGGCCCTGTAGTGAATTACCACTCTGTGCAACATTCTCAGCAGTTGTTTTATCCATCAAAGAAGATTTAAACTTCTCAAAGGTTTCAACTTCATGACCACTCTTTTCAAACTCGGCTGGCTCGATCTCATCTTGCACTTTCTTAGCCTCCTTAGAAACACCGGCTACAACATCAAGCTCTACTTTGCTCCCTGTCTCAGTCCCTCTACTTTCTGGCGTATGATAAGCTTCACGACCAGAAAGTAAAGAACTGCTTGCACAATTTTTCTTCTCCTCTCGAACCCCCAAGCCTTCTGTCATTTCTGCAGCATCGCTGCAACCCGCGATTCCATCGGCAGTCAAAACGCTTCCTTCCGAATTCCGAAAACCCAAAGACTCTCCAGAAATGTTTACTTCTCCTCCAGTATCAGAAACAAGTGCAGCACCTGAAAACGTACTTCCCTCTTCCAGCTCCCCTGTGTTCAAATCCAAGCCCGTGCTGCGCTCCACCGATGGGTTTGAAGCCATCGAACAGAAAAAACCCCTAGAATTTCCTCATCTGCATCCTTCGACAAACCACCTAAACCAACGACAGCGGCAAATCGTGAATTCAACAAAACTTCTAAAGCACCTTCCAGAACCCTAGAATCAGCTACCGAACCAGGACGAGGGAGATCGACGAGAAGAGGATGGTTTCTGAACGAATTACCTGGGATCCTGCAGCTCCACGGCGGAAAAACTGGAGATTCGGAGCGATT
>JBBMKF010000021.1:2045799-2057340 GCA_037834155.1 Curcuma caesia | reverse complement strand
AACCTACTACTCAAGGACATTATTATACTTAGTTATTTGGCACCAATACAAGTAAGTATAATAACCACAAAAGAAATACCTTTATAAATAAATAGAATATGATACATTGAGTCCATACATCAATCATCATATGATTGGCTCTAGGGCTCTCACTAACATATATATTAACAAACAGAATCTTTTCAGAATAGAACAAATATACCCGAATATTTCTCAAACGGTTACTAATATTTCGGAGATCAACTACTATAAAAAAGTAGCCCATGCCCATGGGCGTAGGTACGCATACATAAACCCTAACTTCCCCAAGCCCTTTAAACTCCTTCCTCATGCCGAATCCTAACTTGAGCATCGGAGTGACTTGCCGGAAATTTCCCTTCTCGGTGTCATTCTAATCCTCTTTTTGGAATGTCTTGCAAGTCTTTCTTCTCCTTCTACAGCCTCATCACAGGAGCATATATATCGACAGAACTTGAATCAGCGTTTGAATCATTCATGATATTAGTCGGAACACATACGATATGGCAAGTTGCATAGGAATGAAGGATTTTAAATTCTTTAGTGGATTCATCATGTCATATTTTTTTCATTATAAATAACTTAGTCTTTCTAAATATTTGATAGAATACTATTTCGTTGACTTCGTATTTCTGTTCAAATTGTAATTATATTATCTCTTGAGAAAAATAAATTTCACTCATTTATTTTGTTAATATCTAATTGTTTCATAATGAAGCACAACTACATTGATAAGTTTCATTTTTTGTGTTCAGTGAATGATAAGTTGAATTTTAGTACGTTGTCATAACAATAATAACATTTATTTATATATTTTATATTTATTTTTGTTGATATGACTTGGACTAAATATTTGATGACCTCTTATTACTTTTTTATGATATGTTTTTTTTTCTATGAATTACGTAGAATGCTAATTTTTATCTTCATGGTGTTTAATTTTACTTTGTTTTCGAAGTTTTGGGAGATCATAATAGCAATCATTTGGAAAATAGAACGATGATGACTTGAAAAGATAATTTTACTATTTTATTTTATTCATAATTATTTATTTTTAAATATATTTTGATAGAAAAATTTTAAAATTTAAAATTATTTTTGATAATTTTATGCAATAATTATGTATATATTATTTTAATATTTTTATTGATATTAATTAGGATAATCATGATAATAATCAAATTAGTATTTAAGAAGAAAAACAGATAATATCTGCTGATATAATTGATTAGTTCTTATAATTAAAAATTTTATAATATAGAATATGCATTTTTTATTGTAAATTACAGTAAAGATTAATGAAATATTAAAAAAATATATAGTATCATCATCATCATGAAGTCAAGTATTCAGAAAAGTGATAGATTCTATTTGATCTATTCAAATTATGTGTTAATCATTTAGAGGTTTGGCTGCTACTTCACAATCCAATTTTATAGAAAAATTAAAAAAATTAAAGATCTTATTAAATAAATTAATAGTGATTATTATTTTACTTTAATGAGTTGGCAGCTAATCCATTCTCTCTTTTTTATAAAATTTGTTAGTAAAGAAGTATTGTGGATTCCTGATAAGTTTTTTTTTTTCATACATGATTATATGAATTTATTTTCGATAGGAATAGTAAGTTATTTTTTTTCATACATGATTAAATGAATTTATTGTCTATAGGATTAGAAACTGTCCTTTAGAAAACTAGTTATCCACCCCAGCTATCCATTCCTATATCAAATGTTTTTTTTTTCAAAGAAATGAATAAAAATAATCAATTTGTAAAAAATATGCATCATGCTAAGTACTAAAAAAATAAAAACTAATGATAAGATATCATTTTCGAGCGAGCACAAAAAATACTAGGTAAGAATTTTCATTACGAACTCCATCATTTGTTCAAACATCACTGTGGGCAAATGCTTTCGGTATGGAATTTGAACTGTAATGCTCTTCCTTGTCACCTTTGCACCATGCCCTAGGACCTCTATCTGACTTCACAAAAATTTTCCATCAACCATCAAAATAAATATAAAAACACAAATGGCAATCCATACAATAACCTTGCAATTCAAACACGAGAGGCGAATTTCTTATACTCTCTGGGGTTGAAACCATGGGAGCATAAGAAACCTCAAAATGTGCTTACCTCATAGCTTGAGGGTACTATTTCTCTATTCTTTTTTCTTTATATATAATCTAGATATTTAATTCTTAAGATCCAACTAATTCTAAAACTGACCAATCCGATCTCACAAAAATTTCCTACCGACCACAGGAAGTTTCCCTATTCAATGATATTATGAGAGGAGTAGAACCATTTGCAATGCCTGTTATTCACGTAGAATAAACAGTGGTTAACTTAGAAAACAACTACTAATTAATAGCGCAAAAGGCTGCTTCAAGAATCTTAGCGACTACAGCAATACATATATCAGTAAATAAAAGAATAGAATGGAGTAGCATTTAGGCGTCATTTTATTAATTCTGAGGACTGAGAATACGCTTTTGGAAGTCGGTCACCATTAAGGGCAGTCCTTGCCGTAATGTAATCTTGGGCTCCCAGTTCAGCAGCTCTTTTGCCTTTGATATGTCAGGTTTTCTCATATGAGGATCATCAGCAGTATTAGGCCGGAATTCTATGGTTGCAGAGGAATCAACCGTCTCTTTCACAACCTGCAAGAGTGTTAGATTTCAATTCAATATGAACAAGTTTGGAGTGAATAGGTAGATATCATAGTTTTTCGTCAGCCGATTGAGGATATACCTCAGCTAGCTCCAGCATGGTGAATTCGCCAGGATTACCCAAGTTAAAAGGACCAATGTGCTCACCTTCCATTAACACTACTAATCCATCGACCTAGAAAGTTTGCGTATAAAGATAGTTAACAACACGAGATAACAAAAGATCTAGAAAAACATTATTCTTAGATTTGTGGCAGATGTATACAGGCTTCAGAGCAGTGCAGAAATGTTTTGGATAAGATTTTTCTTAGTATGTTCTTTCCTTTCCAGCATATGTACTCCTTTTTCTTGTCTGAGTAGGGTTCAAGTCCAGCGAATTGAAAGTATTCTTATGATATGAAGAACATACATTACTACTATGTACTAATAAACATTTGATTAATGAGTTATTAGTAGATAGGATCTAACTGGTAATGTAGTAATAGTTTATCTCACTTTTTTGTTTTGTTTTTTGCTTCATTTAATTAAATTCATTCCAACCTCAAACCAATGTCCTTTTGTTTTCATAGGTGAAAGAGGTGGGGCTATAATTCTAAACACTGGACACAATTCTCTCATACTGATTGATATCCTCAATAAGACAAGTAAAGCTTTAATTCTGAGAGATTATAGATGGAAACAGAGGGAAGAATTCTGAACAGCTCCAACATAATGTTCTTCTATACCACTAAAGAGAGATAAACTTGAACTTCAAACCAATTCCTCTGATTTAATTCGTTTTCTATTTTCCAATCACAACAGTTATCAAAATAACTGCATTTTTTGAATAGACAATAAAATTCATCAAATTGCTGTCTCAAGGCTTCTACTGTACCTAAGGATCTAGACATACAACCCATGATGGTAAATGAGAATCTTTGCAATCGCATCCTCTTAAAATCACATGCAAATAGTAGGAACACAGTGCTAGTTGGAGTGTTGAACTGCATCTAGTGTATCAAATATATGCACGAAGGAAAGTATTCAAAAACAGTTTCAAATTACATAACAAGAAAATACTAAACATATGACCAAAAATGTCATTTGGTAATAAATTGATGATAGAGCAGGATTATGATGAGAAAAAAAAATACTACACCATACTAGGCAGAACCATATTTATTAACAGAAGAGACATTCAATCACCCAATGGGAGTTCCAACTAACATGCACGGTTTAAGCAATATCAAAGGATCCAAAAAATGGCAATTTACTCAGCACTGAAAGGGAACTTTGGTGTTGGACCTTGTTTGACAAAAATTGACATTCTAGTCAAACGTCTAATTTTAAACGAAGAGGATGAAAAATATACGACATCGGGTTCCATGGTGCATACCATCTGAACCAAGTGTATGAATGATTATCGAACAGATTACAACCTGATGGCATACCATCTGAACCAAGTGTGTGAATGATTATCGAACAGACTACATACTGATGGCATACCATCTGAACCAAGTGTATGAATGATTATTGAACAGATTACATACTGATCCAACCAAGTACCAATTTGGTGCCAGAACAAGATTTTAAATCATGCTTATGATGTATCTTGTGTTATGCTGCCTATGCAAGGATGCATTCAATGTTCAAGTTCCAGGAAATGAGACTAGAAATTCAATAAAAAAGAAGCTATATGCAGAAATACATCAGAAGTGAGGTAAGAAACTTATATTCAGAAAATTATCTAGGCAAGAGTGGCCTATTCTACCAGTTCAACTCAATGAGGTGAACTACAATTTATCGATCGTCTCAAATCAATCTGATATACTTATAATATAGAACATAGGATGAACAAACATGTTCTGATTCCTTAATGATGGTCTCAGATGAAAACATTATGTACCATCCTAGGTTTTTGAGACAGTAAAGATATCTGTAATTTCCAAGAATGAAAATTGTCAATACTAAGAAACATTTGAGGCATTACTAGAGCAAGCTATTTGTTTAATGGAAAAAAAAAAGGTTAGGCTCACAGGAAAAGTCATGTGAAATGAAGTAGGTGATTTAGACAATGGTTCATTTAAATCTGAGATCAAATTGTCGCAGCTCATGCCAGATATAAAGGTAGAACATAGTACAATACCAGATCTGAAACATATTGGAAACTTCGAGTTTGCTTTCCATCGCCATACACAGTCATAGGTTCTTTTCGAAGTGCCTGCAAAATATGAATATTGAATTCACTATGACATGATAATAGTTCATTTTCGAAACAGCTGACTTTATCTTCTTACCATTTACAAAGAAAAATATTATATTAAAATAATTGTGTCCATATATTGTTGCCAGATGAGAAAAGAATATCACTGCAGCCAAATATACCTGAGCAACAAAGTTACTGACCACCCTGCCATCATCAAGGCACATCCGAGGTCCATATGTATTGAATATTCGTGCAATACGAACCTGTGCATGCACAATCATAAGTCAGTTTCCCCATCAAGTTTCCTACTTGGAAAAATGGCACAGTATTCTGTTGCAAGAAGTGCTAAAATAATTTCACTGAGAGGTTTATTAACAAAGGCAATCACTTTTTAGGTCACTGAATGATGCAGATTATTCTAAACGTAAATGATTTACACAAAAGGGCGATATATCAAACCAAAAGTACAATACTTTCAAATCCTAATACTTCAAAGATATCAATAAATTTGAGCCCTCATTTGAGAAAGTTATTGAAAGAATTGAATAGATTATGAATTAGCACATTTGACAAAGCTAAGGCATCGTCATATCTCAAAGGGACAACATAACCATTTCAGCAAAGCACACTGGATGTGGCCAATAACTAAGAGTCTAATAAATTTGTCAGTCAGCTGTCCTGATATGTTAGAAACAATGTATTAAAGAAACATATTCATTAAGAAAATTTTAAGGAAAAAGAAATGTCTGCAAAGAAAACTTTCAGTTTGTTTAGGTGCAAGAAGAAATGATGAAAGAGAAAAGAGAGAGAAAGCATTGGAATAAACATACCTAAGGTTAAATACTGGTAAAGAAAGCATCCAAACTACTCTATTTCCAAGTATTCCAAATTCATCTCATTGCATGAAAATGTTACTAAAGGGGTAATAAGTAATTTATCCTCTTATCAGTTAGATTGATGTAAGAAATCAGACAATTCAGCAGTCAAAATTAATTCCATAGAAAGTGTAACGCTTGGGGTATGTTTCACACATAGGTGGGACAGAGTAAGGAGATTATGTTAATTGGACAAGAGAATGAGAATTGCCAATACTATAAGCACAGTAAGAATCTTGCCTGTAATGGTATATTCATTCAGAAACATATTAACATCTTTGCAAGATTGAATATGTTCTCAAATGGGAACACGCAGTTAGAAAAGATTAGATGATTCTTTTTATAAATTATAAAGAAATGTTTTCGATGAGGAATTACCTGTATCAATAGGAAATGTAAATTCAGTTCTCAAGAAAAATGATGTAAAACTATATCCTGCTGTATAACAATTAAAGGTTCAAAATGATTTCCAGTTTTTGGATATCAGTCCTGAACTGAGACAACATTAATGGCTGATGCAAGAATGTTACATAAAACAGTGAAAACACAACAATCAAAATTGTATAATATCAGTTCTATCATATTACAACAGAATCAGTAGTGATGTAGCATTCCATAAACTTCAATAACAGGAAAATTTTGTGTAGCCTACAACCGACCGAAGTAGTTCGGACTCATGGTTTATTTGTGTTGTTAGTTTTATTACATGTCTGGACCCCGAAATCCCTAAATCTTATGCATTGAGATGAGTTTTTTTCTTCCCAACTTTAATTGTGTAAAGTCACCTCAAGTCCAGCACCGCGATGGTAGTCCATGGTCAAAGTTTCTGCTGTCCTCTTTCCTTCATCATAACAACTCCTAACACCTACAGAGCAGCAAAGTTTATGACTTATGCCAATATCCAATGAATAAAAATGGAAACCAACTGAAAATCCTAATGAAACAGAAATAATTTAAATGCATAAAATAAACAGGTCAGAAGTAACATGGGTGTTGCAAAATATGCAAATATATAACATAAACAACCTTGTATAGAAGTTTCCCTACCTATGGGATTGACATGGCCCCAGTATGTCTCCTTTTGTGGGTGCTCAAGTGGGTCGCCATATACCTCACTAGTACTTGTCAACAAGAAACGAGCTCCAATTCTCTTTGCTAAGCCCAGCATATTTAATGTCCCCATTACATTTGTCTTGTACGAAACCACTAAGGAATTAAAACACTTCTATCTCAAAAGCCATTTTTGCTGCTGCCGAAGATCATATCAGATGGTTACGACAACAAAGCAAGCACTTGATAACAAGAAATAGGAAGCAAATGAACAAAGGTTCAATTCCTGTAGAGATGAGATGATTAATGAACTGTATCTAAGAAAATAAGTTCCCGATTTCTTTGAAATGAGGGAGAATTATACTTTGAAACCAAATCGTCTGTGGAGAATTAGTTACCATAATCAATTGTAACTAAACCGGCTATCCTTATTCTATCAAAATTTTAGCATAAAGTAATGTGAAGACTGAAGTTTTCCCAAGATCCATCATAATCAAGCAAATCAATTGCCCAGGGATTTTTTTTTTTAGAATTTGAACAGATCTTGCAAAATGAAATATCTGCAAATAATCAAAAGGATATGATGGTCTTGATAGGGTTATATTTGTAGTGCACTGGCGACGCCGGGCATGCGAGATGGTATATCTCATCGACCTCCAGCAAGATCGGCTCTACGACGTCATGGCGGATCAGCTCAAACCTCGGGTTCCCGAAATGATGCACCACGTTGTCCTTCCTCCCGGTGAAGAAATTATCGATCACAATAACGCTATCCCCCCTCGCGAGAAGCTTGTCTACAAGATGGCTTCCGACGAATCCGGCGCCTCCGGTGACCACAATCCGTTTCGGCGGCTTCTTTAGCCCCACCGGCACTCTCCTACCACCGCCACTGACGGCCACGCCGCCGCCGCTTGAGGCGATGCCGTAGGAGGACGTGTGCTGAAGGTTATCAACGATGCGATGGGAGAGGTGATCGTCGGGGTGAGAGTGGGACAGGGACGAGCTGTAGTAGGGGTGAAGGAGGAAGAAGGTAGAAGCAATGAAAGCTCCGGCGAGGACGAAGAGAAGGCGCTGCTCGCGGAGGAGGTAACCCAAGGCAGCGCGGAGGAAGGAAGGCGAGGAGGTGGAGGAGGAGCGGGCCGGCGGCTTGCCGGGCTTGAAGGCGTAGGTCGGGATCTGGGTGTTCTGGTTGAGGCTGGGTTGTTTGTGGAGCTGCTTCATTGCAGGATCTGGCGGCCGGAGGCGGTGGCCGGGGGAGAATCAACAGCAGAGAATATTCCTGCACCGACGAGGGAAGAGATCCACGGAAGCGACGCCGGGTGGTGGGAGGAGGGTCAAATAGTCAGGCAGCTACCAAACAAGCGTGCACCTCACGTGCTCACTTTTGGAATCGAATAACTAAAGAAAAATCATTTTAATCTAGTGCTTTTATTTTTTTTAAATATATTTTAAAATATTTTCTTCAAGAGAATCTTGTGCTTCTCATCATCACAACTATGAAAAAAAAAGTGATTAAATTTAAACTTATTGTAATCATATTGATTAGTACTTTTTATCTAATTTAACATATTTTATTTAGAGAGATGGTTTAAACTATTTGATCTAGATTAGTAGATAAATGAAAATTTGGTTTTTAAGTTATCTCATTAAATTTCATTTTTAAATAATTAATTTTTAAAGTATTGTAAACCTTCTAAAAAGTATGCAACCCTTATAAATTAATTTTTAAAATTATATGTTACTAATTTAATCTTTTAAATTATAAAATATAAATTAAAATTTTTAAATATTTTATCCTTTCAGTTTATTAATTTTATAATGAAAATAACTAATTTAAGGGAATAAATTAACTATTAGCTTACTTTAATTAATTTTTATCAATAAATTAGAGTAATTATTTATTAGTTATGCTTTTATCCCCTCTAGGTACATGTATTTTTTAGAGGGCTTTCTCTTATTATTGAATAGATTCTATAAAAGAATTATTATTAAGTCGACTCTACAAATTAAGTTAGTTTTTAATTTATTTTTCTATTTGAGAAATTTTTTCCCCTTTTTTAAGTGAGGTTATTATCTTTTTCACTTCAGTTCAATTTTAGTGTTGTGTCAAACACCTACTTTGAACTATTGTCAATTGATTTCCATCCACAATCGAATTTCATGTGCAACACACCGTAAGATATTTTCTTCCGATAGAATGAAAAATATAAGATGTTGATTGTTAAGTGAGGAGCCACTCGTACTTCTAAATTTAACCGATGGCTAAATTAAAAGAGAAAATCATCCACCTCTAGATTAATTGAGCCTAAGACTCACCTTGATAAGACTAGTACAAAATACAACCACTAGAATATATACAATTGTTTTCGAGTATTCAATGCATATACATCAAAATATATTAATCCTCATGCAATATGATAACAATATATTAGGATTATCATAGTAGCAGCTCAAAAATTTGTTTCTTCCATATTTACTTCGGTAAAAAGGTGCAATCCGCTACTCCAGCGGTCCCACACAGTCAGTTTCATAATTATCTGTGAGGAGATAAATCGAGAAATTGTAATTGATCATGACGTAAGAGAGTATTGCCTGACATCTCCAAAATTTGAACCCTTGTCCTTTTCTGTAACTCTGTTGCATCATACCTAACTCAGCTATGTCCCAAAGGCAATGGTCTAATTCTCAGACTTCTAGTTAAGATATGTCTTTTATGTCAATTGACATGAAAATTGATTTTTTACAAACGGTCTGCCACTTAGAAGGTGATGAGGTGTGGCTTTAGGGCATGCTGACACTCGGTGTTAAGTTAGAAATATAAAATACTTGAATTGAGTTTAATTAGATGATTATAACCGTTAATGAGTTATGATCAAAACTAAAACTTATTGATAAATTAAAAAAATTAAATTTTTTTTTACAATTTTACTTAATCGTAACTAACTCAGTAGAAGGAAAGAAAGATAGTGTTGTTGTACAAGAGTGGTTATCAAACTCTAAGACAAGGATATGACTTTATGTCAATTGACATAAAGATTAATATTATTTTGAAAATAGATGATCTACAACTTAGAAAAACATGAGGTTGCAACTTTAGAACATGGTGGCACTCAATGTCAAGCAAAAAACTTAGAGGTTGTTTGGTTTGATAATTTTTAATTTTTATTTATTTATTTTTTATAAATTATTATTTACTTTATATTTTTTATCTCATTCTTTAAAAAATAAAAAATCATTTTCTAAGAAAATTAAAAAAATGATAAAACATCTTCTTCTTCTTCTTTTTTTTTTTTTTTAATGGAAACTACCGCTAGGAAAATGTGCGTCCACTGCCTGCGCTTCCTGGTGGGCATCACCCCGAGGGCCTCATCCGCCGGACCTCCGCTCCACTTCCACGGATGCGCAGCCTGTACTCCACCTCCTCCTCGATGATGTAGAGTCCTCCGTCAAGGTAGCCGAATCCCTCGATCCCTCTTGCTCCCCGGCGGGTCTCGTCGCCCGCCTCCGCCTCTCCCTTTCCTCGCTGAATCAACTCGCCTCTGCCATCCAACTCCCGGAGCCCGTCAAGATCCATTTATGGAAGCTCAGCTACCGCCTCTGGAACGCTTGCGTCGACCTCTCCAATGCCTTCGAGCTCCTCCGCGGCGACACACCTTCTCGCAAGGCCGAGCTGGCGGAGCTCCGTCACGTCGCTATTCCGTCTGCCGCAAGGCCGAGACAGTCGTGGCGTTGTTCCAGCCCTCTGCAGCAGCGAAGGAGCGGGAGGCAATGCACGCGCTCCTCTGGAACTAGTGAGCTCATAATCTCCTCTCCTCCTACAACGTGACTTGACTTTAGCTATGTACCTGACATCTTCTTCTCTGGATTTACTAATACAGTGGTGCAGAACATTTTAGATCCAAAGATTACGAATTGAGTGTTGATATGTTTGAAAAATCAATGCTTTATGTTCCGGTTGAGACTTGCTCCTGGATGCGCCGACTCTTCTCAACACCACGCTTGGATGAACGTAGGGGAAGAAGGGATCATGAAGCTTCTTGGACCTGCGCTCACAACAACCATGAGTAGGAAGGTCATGGATTGGCCTCGCGTGACCACTTCGATGTAGATGTGGCAGGAGGGGGCATTCATAACCGCACGAGGGGGCATTCATAACCGCACGATGGTGAAGTGGTCTTTCAAGGGACAGGACAAGGGGAGTCGAAGGAAGCCGAATCGGCGCAGGCGGATAAAAGTTGACGCAGAGTTGAATCGATTTGGGAGATTCGTTCCTTGTCGATTTGGTTCGATTTGAGAGGGTGGGTCCGAGTCGAGGATTCGAATCGATCGTTGATAGGAAAGGTAGCAGAGAACCGAGTCGATTCGAGAGATCCACTCTCTGACTACATCGTTCGGCTCGAGAGGATGATTTAGCGTAGAGGGTTCGAATCGGTTCGGTTGATTCGAGAGTAGAGGAGAGTCTCCCTAAGAGGATCCGGACTCATTATGGAAGCCTTCCACTAGGTCTCGCCCCAACTCCTCCGACTCGGCCTGCAAGACTCGACTCGGGATAGAGGTGTCGGAGGATTCGGCTCGATCCGAACTTTATCATACACTGAGCCGACCCGATGGGCTGCTCTCGGGCTTGACGAACCATGACCCCCACTCTTCACGACCATAACACTTTATGTACCTTGAGATGAGGAGCACCAATCACTCAGGGCAAACTGTTTCAGAGTTATTTCCCTTTGCCATCTT
>JBBMKF010000021.1:2022519-2045699 GCA_037834155.1 Curcuma caesia | reverse complement strand
TTTGTGAGGAGGTAAATCTAAAAGTTACAGTTGATCATTATGAAAAAGATATTATTTTAGTTTCATCGAAATTCGATTCTTATTTACTTTAACAAATTTATTTCATAGTAATTAATTTAACTATGTTCTAATGATATTTTTAACATGTTATGGAAAAGTGTGAGTTTATGTGGGTCATCACATAACATTAAATTCTAATTTTCATTGAAAAATTATTTTAAAAATATTACATTTATATACTTACATTGTTTTATATTTTTTTATTTATAACTTTTTTTTTAAAAAATAAAGTTATTAAATCTATCACAAGTAAATTCTTTCGGCAAACCAATCTATTATACATCAAAGGAAAAGAACATACTTTATTGTCATACTATAACTCAAACTGCATCAGACTAAATTCGATTTCTTATATCAACTCTTTAAAATTAGAGCCATTTATATCTAAGGAATTAAACAAACATTAAAATTTGTAAACATTAAAAATGCGATGGAACTATCATATCATTTGGTTCTAAAAATACTCTCAAAACTCCAAGCATAATAAAAAAAGGACAGGATCAGAAGTTGCTAAATACATGTCATATCACACAAAAACCAAAGAATTAGGGTTGACCACTACAAACCATCCACTTCCTGGCTTTTTATTACAATCGTTGTGAAACAAATAAATGAAAGAATCACATTGTTGAAATCCAAGTAGCAAAGGAAGACTTAACAGCAAGTCAAAGCTTCACTTTCTTGACACCTGAAATAGCAAGAGAATTGAAAAAAAAATAGTGATATTTAGGTCGACTTTGTGCCAATATTTCTCATTCCACATTCTTTTACTCTTCGAGTAAACTCTGATTTAGACTCACAACGGGCAGAAAAGAAATCTATCGATTTGTTTAAATATCTAAGCTTGTTGTATTCATAATTTATTTCAGTGTAGAAAGAAAACTGGGTTTATGAAGTGTCATGGGATTTGGAAGGCCAAGTGACCTGGGCGATTCAAACAGTTGTGACATGCTTCAGTAGCATGCTGATTACATCTCCGTGAACCTTTGAGGATGCATCCTTCAGCCTTTGGATCTTGATCTCTGTTTCCTCGTCGAGCTTTTTCACGTTCCAACCAGAACTACCAGATGCCTGCAAAAAGCATTGAGGTATTCTTTTCTTTAAGAGAGTAGGATGAAATTATAGATCGTCTTTAAGATGACATGAATAAACATTGAGGTACTCTTTGTTCCAAGATAACCAATAAAGTCTATGTTTAGATAAGTTGAATTGGTTAGATTTAAAGACCATGTGAAGGTAAACGATAATTAAAGTAATTTAAAAGATCTATGTATTATGCCGTGCATCTAGTTTGATAAGAGATAAGAATCATGTAGTGACCTAAATAGTTAGGATTTCATAATTTGTTCTTAAGTATTGAGATTGCATGGACGATGGAAAATTTGTTAACTTAGTGCATCACCTCAGAAACTTTTCTTTTGTAATCCTCTTCTAAAGAGGCCCGATAAGCAGCAGCTTCCCACTCTGCTTCATCCTTAGCTTGCTTCAACCTCGCCGTCTTCGCTGTAATGGACACACTATATGTTATGAGTATATACCATTGCTAACTTAATTTTAGACAATTCACATACAATTCCTTCCAAAATTTTGGATTTTCAACAAAAAAGGAACTTGTGTGAAGATCATCATCATCATCTATCGTTTTCAAGTTGTGTTTGTCCAACTATTTGTGGTTGCCAACATGAATCCTATTCTTCCATTGACCACTATACAAGACTAGTGATTTTAAAGCACTTTTATTATATTGATTAAAGTTTTCTTTGATCTCCTAATCTTAACCCTTAAACTTTCTGTTCCACTTCAAGCTGTAAAATCTATTAGTTGTCTTCAAAATATCCATCCATGCTCTATCATTTTGTTCACTCTAATCTTATCATCTACACCTAATTGTTCTCAATTATTATTATTATTATTATTTTTTATTCTTTCTAGTAATTCTACACAATAATCTTAAATTCTCATCCTTCCTACACTAATTTTATGTGCATTTTGCTTCTTAACAGCAACCCAGCTCTCTAAGACATAAAGCATGCTCGGCCATTAACTTTGGTGAAGATACAAACTTACAATCCTGCAATACAATAATGTATTAATCATGTCGTAGTGGGATCGCATCATTCGCCACAATAACTTTTTAATGGTTGCCATATAAGAAACTTGAATGGATAGATAAAGAAAGACGAGTAGTATTAATGGATTCTGTAAAAGAAGCGACAGGGGAAGAACTTACTGTTTCTGGCATTGGATATAATCTCTTGAGCCTCTTGCTCAGCAGCCAGCAGCATATGTATTCCACGTTGTCCTCTAACAGAATCCATTCCTCTAGTCTATACAATTTTTTTTAAAACAAAAATATAACTTGTGAGAGAAGAACTCGATCCGTTTATAACGAACATAAATTATCACAAAATCAAATCGCATTGTGGTTATTCCCAAATTATCTGGAAAAGCTGATGAGAATCATATCATTCAGCGCCGACCCAAGCCGATCTGAACAAGATCACATCACCAATGACCAAATCTCTTGCACATTTCGAACAATGAAGCCGAGATGATACGATCAACCCAGAAAAGCGCGAGGAGAATTGAGGGGGCAAAATAACGAAAAAAAATTAACACCGATCGAGCGAGATTAATGGATCGCTAATCAATGACCAGAAGAGAGAACGGAAATAGGGAAAGGACGGTGATGATTACCTCTTTGCAGAAGACGAGATCACCGGCGATGAGAACGATGACGACGCTAGCGATCGGTGCTCCGAACGATTTGGGAAATGGAAGTTAAAAAAAAGAGAGAGAAATGTGAGTCGTAATAATATATATAGAGTACTATATTTGGAGAGATGGGACATGAGATTCTTTTTAGTGAACTTCAATGGTATTACTGGAAACATGGCTTGAGCACAAGGGTAGTGGTCCAATGGAGTGGGCCAGGCCCAACAAAACCCATTACGATGCTGATGGGCTTTCGGTTTGGCCCATTAAACGAGCTCGTTAGAAAAAGAAACTACGAGTTTGTAAACTAATGATTTTTAATAATTCAATTAAATAATCTTAAATAATTTTAGAGATTTTCAATCTATTTAAAAAATATCTTATAATATATCGTATCTTGCCGCTGAATAACCACCATTTAATTATAATCTTTATCGTATATATATAATTTTATTATTAAATATATCATTCGAATACTTCTTATAAAGTCAATATTAAATAAATAAAAAAAAATATAATAAATAATAAATAATTTAAAAGTTAAATAAAATTAATAAATTGAATGAATTAAAATTAAAATAATTTGAGAATTCAAATAAAAATGTTGAAAAATTAATTTCAAGAATTTAAGATAAATAAATTTAAAAAATTAACTTTAATAAAAAATAAAATAAGTATAAAAATTTCAAAATAAATCTTTGATACGCACATACCCATGGACATAAATTATGTTATTGTGTCTAAATTATACAAGATATATTCACTGAATAAAGATTTTGTAATTAGAAATATAATGATAAATAAATTTTTGGAAAAAGGGTGATAATCTGCCACTGTTATGGCAGATTTAAAATCTCAAAAAAAAGGGGAGAAATAACTGAACAGAACATGAAGAATCGGGCACTTTGAATGAATCAGTAATCACCAATCTCTGCTGCTAAACGTAGAGTTCTCAGCACTTTGTGATCTAGTTGTTTTCAATCCTTTATTGAAGTTCTCGATCATCTTCATGAAGCTCTGCGACAAGAAGTATCCACTAACTTGTTTGTATGTGAAAAATTAAATAAATTTGTACAAGTCAAAATACTGATTCTAAAAGAGTCTACATAAACCTTCTAAAGAAAATCTAGAGCTAGCTTTTATATTCAAGCAATCAATCATCATCAATGAAAATCTCCGATAGGGCAGTAACCATGGTCATGCAATTATCTTATATCAGAAGCAAATAATTAGGAAATAAAGTCTATAGGATGATCATGCAATTCCTTTAAAGTCTAAAAAGATGAAGCCTTGATTAGATGGCATCTTAATACATCAACTAGTTGCAAAGAAAACTAGGACCTCAATAGTTGTGCAAAGAGAAAGTTACCTAAATAAGAGCAAATTCTTAGGAGCAATCGCCACTGCGTAGGCTCTGGAGCAGCTTTAAGTAACCCTGTTCATCAGGAGTTATGTAGCTGGACATGCAAAACATCAGAGATTCAGAGTGCAGCGGTTTATGGTGAGAAAGATCAGATGCTAAATGATAAACTTTTCAATGCTGTGTATTAGCATGTTGCATTGGATCGAAAGGAGTAAAAAAGCACTATTATTTAAAATCACAACAATAATCAACATTCTTTTTACATTGAGGTAATAGTGTGGCTGACAGAAAGACCTAAGAATTTCCAAGACTTAAGTAAGATGTACGAACCCATGGCGGAATAGAAAATCAATAATGACGAGAGCACAATTTGGTTTGAAGAACTTGGTTCTCCGAATTACATTTGCAACCTGAGTAACTGGAACTAATCTGAAGCTATCTACCTCTCCATCTGCAGAAGTTAGCATATTATGAAATGTTATAAGCAAGCAACCAAGATTGTTGGATGTTTCGGTAACACAATAAACATATTTGTAAAAGCTAGAAATGTGCCAAAATATTGGATGAAGGAGACAAATGTGTTCACTTTTCATTATAATTTCCATTCAGCACAGATATTAAAACCTATTTCAAACTTTAGTTAAACTGTCATGCCATTGATTCTGGCTTATTGTGTGAAGAACAGTAATATAGAGGTACCGTGTGTTATGTTTAAAGCAGTCTAATGGTTACAGTTTGAAGAATCCTGATTTCTCCCTTCTACATCAGTACATCATTTCTATTACACTGATGCAATGAATGGCAAAGTTCAATAACCGGTCTTTGATTGGCGTTAAGTGTTTTTTAGTTGTTATTAGTCTGGATAGTTATTGGCGGACCACCAAGAAACTCATATATGAACTAATTCAAAGAAGACACTAGGTATGATAGAGAGGCAAATATAACAGAATTGGGAATGCCAGCAACAAAAAACATTATAGATGAAAATGTGCAAACAATGATAAAGGACGAACCCAGCAACAAACATACATTTAAATTGCAAGAATATCAAGTTTATAAAAGGAAATTTCTCTGTGAGAAAGTTACCTTCATTTTTGGGGATAAAATCAGCAGGGAGTTTTAAATCATAACAGAAGAGAACGTCTCTTTTGAAACTATATCCATCCATATCCATGTAAGATACAGCACCAACTGATGTGGCACTGCAATGAAAATAACTTTTGTTCAAAAGAAGCATGGATGCAGAGAAATCAGAATAAACCGAGAATACCCAAAAGGAAGTCATAAGTGGACCATTTTTTTTGTTGCAAAAATGTAAATTACTTGAACCAAGATTTGACGTCAAAAGGAAACAATTGAAAATAAAATTGGTTCGAAGTTGCCCAAATTGAGCCACATCCAAATATGTCAAATACTCAGAACCATATTACTTTATCATTTCATCATGCATATATGATACTAAAGAAGATTTAAATAGAGATTTGACGTATCCAACCTAATTCTGAGATTAAATAAACTGAACCTGTCTTTTGATTTGGTTATAAGGCTAGCAATTATTTTAGATTTTAATAAGCTCCAGTTCACTATTACAAACTGGACTTAAGTGAAAATTACTTTTTCTTAAGTTTTAAAAAAATAATATTCCCAAATTTACCATAAATTTCATTCTATAATACTAAATTTTATGTAGAATATAATTGAATGATTATTTGTAAAAATAAGTTATCCATCTTTCACTAAATTCTTAATCATCAATGAGAACCTTTTCATCTATCACCAAAATTCATAGATATAGGTACTTAAAAAATGTAGCATAAAATAATCGAAACCAATTATAGATATTTAATCCACTAGAATTAAAGATAAATGATCTCTTAATGTGATATTCATTATGGTGCAATGAAATGAAAGTAACAAATTCTATCTAGCAATCAAAAAAGCACTAAATGACATGGTTAGCAGTCAAATGTGCACATATGAGACTTCTCTGATCATACATAAACCTCAACTTAAAAACAAAACATGGAAGCGTTGACCGACAATTAATAAATACAACTAAATGGGAAATTCTAAACATACACATTGGACAACGATCTTGGAATTCCAGCTTCCTCTTCACATTCCTTCTGGAGATTCTCTTTGCAGCTCATACCATGTGGCTGAATATATAAAATGGTTGAATTTGATCATAAGTCAATAATTCTTTAGTTTACTATTAAATGTACTTGTCAAAAACAAGAAACTCATCACAGCAATAAGAAGAAACTAAATGTCTCACTTGCTTAGATAAGCTTTGACCATCAACCAACAATTCCAGAAAATAGAATGTAACACAAAATCACACAAAGGAAACTGAAATTTGTTTTTGCCTAGTTTGTAGACTTAACAGCACTAGGTTCATGGAACTAGAGAGAAAGATAATCTTTTTAATGAAATAGACCAACTAGCTAAGATATGTGCATGTTTACCAGTGCATGTGTAGATATTTGTATACGGACATGCATTTTATTCATATAGGTATTGATAAGAGAAGAAAATCAAACAATAATATAATTCTTTAGCATTTAATGATTACAGCTCACTTATTCCCATCTGCTAAGTACTATAAAGCCTTGCTTGGACACATGATCAGAAGTGTTACTTTATACGGCAGCATGAGGGAAATTGTTTAAATATTGTTTTAAAGTTATTAAGGACATAATATTTAATAAATTCACTCCATGGATTAAGATGCAGTTCATTTAAATTCAACTAATCAATATGAATATACAACAGGGAGCAGAAATTCACATAGTTGAAACTATGAAAAGTGTATAGGTAAGGACTGATAGTCCATGAAATTTAAAAGGTAGAACAAGGAAACGATCTATCAGTGATAACTATCCTTAATGATTTAGGTTATATGATGCATCACAGAAATATAGAATTACTCAAAAACATGGCATCATAGAAACTAAGAATATACCAGGCCTCCAGCAACGAGATGATCAAGCATTCCGGGAAACGTTTGCTTTGAAATGCTTCTCTTCCCAATCCATAGAAAATTTTCCCCATTAATCTCCACATAACCATTCATATGAACACCATATGCCTAGAGAAAAAAGTAAAAGAAGGAAAACACAAAGTAGAAGATTAGTCAAAAATAGTTTATCTCATTCCCAAAACATGATCTGAGATAATCTAATAATGAAGACAACAAAAACAATAATGATAGTAAAAAGAAAGAACTGGAATTGCATAAACATATGGACAAATAACAAAAACTTCATTCCCTAAAGATTACACCTGATAACCAAGACAAGGGCAGTTAACAGATTTCAGAATGATATATTATTTGGAAAGGAAAAAAGAACAAACCTTTATGCCAAAATAAGGTGCGGCAGCACGTTCTAGAGAGAATAATACAGGCTCATCGAATGATGGCTTAACTGGATATAACTACCATGATTCACAAAGAAAGAAGTTAGAAAACAACAAGAGCAGACAACAAATTAAAATATGTATCTCACTCTTTTGTACACACGTAGCCAACATGATATAATACAAGTCTATGGTGAAAGATAAGATGGTCACCATAAATTTCTCAATCATGAAAAGGTAAATGGAGGTACTAAGGGATTCCACATACTTAAACGACAAGCTAAGGTAAAGACCATAGATTTCTCAAGCATGATAAGTTCTGCTGGTGATACTTAGATTTCAATGGTAAAATTTGAGCCATATGCCAATATTCATGTAAACAATGTAGTTACGATGCAGTATCACATTATGATAAGTAACAGAATATCTAACTAGTGAACCAATTTCCAACCCCAAGCATAACCTCGTTATATCTTAAAAGGTCCATAGAATACCTCATTCCGAATACCTGGAATCAGGCCTCCCAAGCATTTGATTGCATTTCCAACTGCCATTGTTCTCTCCTCAGGTGTCAAAAGTGAAGAGTGCAATTGAACATTACCTCCAGTATAGGATTCATTCTCGCCGAAATTTACTTTAAAAACCTCCTCAAATTGTCTTAGGTGGTCCAGAAACCTGGTACAGGAGATTTTTAGAAGCCTGAACTTGAATTTTACGCAACCAAATGTTCCCATGATGAGTACAGATATCAATAGTTACATACAGTTTCAATTCATCGAGGAATGATAAGTAAATAACCAACTAGTAAGCGGCTTTATAAATAGGTATTCTAGAGAGTCCAATAACTTTTAGCTTGACCAAACTTTTTAACAATTTTCCAGATGCCCCATTCGAATACAGAAGTTAAAAAGAAAATGAGATTGGGATGAAATAATGCTTGCTCGAGAATTCACGGTCATCTACTGCATCTTCCAAAATTATGTGAGATAGTCAATGCCAACAGCACATACCGATTATGAACGTATCCAACAATTTGATCCTCAACCAGAAAAGGTACGAACTCCGATTGCAAATCCTGCACATGTTTCCAGAAAACTCGCCACATTGAGAAAACCATTTATGTAAAAAAAAAAAAAATGAAACGAACGAAAACTCCGTAAGGAAAAGGGGGGCGCACCGATCCACGGTTGCAGAGCCGAACTTTCTCAAAGTACCCACTGAGATCAGCAGGATCCTCGTCTTCGCGAACCTCCTCGGCGACCCGAACGACGTCGTCCCAGTCGAATGCTCGGGCGGTCGAAGCCGCGAGCGAAGCGAATCGCCTCAGGGGTTTCGTGAGCCTGATTCCGGGACGAGCCAACCGCGGCGGGAGAGTGGAGAAGCGGAAGGAGGCCAGAGGACTGGCCACGGCCGCCGACGGGAGGCGGACGCAGCCCGTGAGATGGCCCATCAGCGAGATCTGGCGGGCATCGGGATCGGGGCGGCGGTCGACTATTGATTACTTGGAGCTTGGAAGTGGACGCCGTTCCTGGTACGGAATAACTTCTTTGCAAAAATACCCTTTGATGTCTTAAAATCATCAAAATGTCCTTAAAATTTTGTAACCGTTAGTCCGGTGCTGCTATCTCACCATTTCAAAGAATGATGACGTGGTAAAAAAATTTCAAAATTTTGCCACGTCACACGATTCCGCTGGCAATTGCCAACATAATAATCATGGGTCATTTTAGTGATTTTAGAATTCTAAAACATTGAAGTTTAAAATGAATTTAAAAAATTAAAATATTTATTCGAGCTTAATATGTTCATTAAGTTCTTAATTTAAATTTGTTTATTTATTTATTTAATTGGTTAGTGAATTAATATTATATTTTTATTTAATCAGTTCTTTTAAATTATAACTTTTATTAATAAACATGGTTCATCAGTTTTATCATGGATATTATTTATAAATAATTCATGATGTTTATTTATAAATATTAATGATTTAAATAAATATATATTTAAATTAATAAATCGTTCAAATTTATTCATTTGATAATTATTTCAATCATCGGAACTCGAAGTCCAAGCACATTTAAGCGCTTAACTAAAAAGATGAGTAGATTATAATGGTGACAATCGAGCAAAATGTTGAGATGGTCGAGTTGGTCTAAGGCGCCAGATTAAGGTTCTGGTCCGAGCGTGGGTTCAAATTCTACTTTTTAACACTTGTTTTTTTCACGAGTTTTGTTTTTCTTTAAAAATTTCATTGGTTTGATTTTAAATTTATAAATTTATCAGAACTTTATTAATAAACATGGTTGATTAATTTTATCATAGATATTATTTATGAATAATTCAGGATCTTTATTCATAAATATTAATGATTTAAATATATATATATATATATATATATATTTATAAATCGGTTCAAATTTATTCATTTGAGGCGCCTCAATCATCGGAACTCAAAATCTTTGAGGCACCAGATTAAGGCGCCTTAATGTCATTAGAATATAATGGTGACATTAAATCCTAATATTGAGATGGCCGAGTTGGTCTAAGGTGTCAGATTAAGATTCTGATTCAAAAGTGCGTGGGTTCAAATCTTCCTCTCAACAATATGTACTTTTTCACAAGTTTTTTTTATTTAAAAATTCCATTGGTGCAGAAAAAGATTTTAATATTCAATCGTATATATATATATATGAAAAAATTATGCATCAAGAAAGAACAAAAGAAAGAACAAAATATAGGTAGGTATCATTTTCCGCTCGTCCCTCAAGCATTCTCTTGCTTCCTTCGCTAGAAACTGAAAACTACAAAGAAGAGAAGGGGAAGGTATCGATCTCTCTTTCCAAATCCTTTAAATTGATTCGATATGGTTAAGTTTCACCTGTCTAATTACAATGGCATATTGTCCCAAGCTCTTCAACTGTTGGGAAGTCTTCTACAACTGGAGTGCCTCACTCATCCACAAGAACCCTGATCGACCATCTCCGAAAGATGAAGCTTCGCGTGTCGACGAGCCCCCCATGGTAGCACCTAACACTGCTTGAGTAGTGCTAATTTTACAGTTCATAGTTTTCGATCGTATGATAGAACTTTATCACTCATTATCGCGAACATCATCCTCAAGTCATGTTAGTCTCGACAATTTCCTTTGTGTGTAGGTGTATAAGATAGGGCCTTGCGGAGGCACTGAAGAGGAAGTTGAGGATATAATTTGGAATAGCAAAGCCTCCAACTTAAAGGTGGTGGTTCAGCACTATGAAGGAGTCATTTACAGTATTCGAGTATCATACAAATGGAACGGCATTCACAAGTCGCCCGAATGGCTGGAGGGAGACGATTGGTGGTCATATGAGGTAATTGCTAACCTAAAACCCTACTTAACTCATAAGGTTTCTCGAGTAACTTTCAATAGTAAACTTACGAGCATATTATTTATACGAGCAGTTCGATTTGGAGGAGGATGAGTACTTAACGAGCATAAGAGGCCACATTGGGAAATTAATAGGAGATCACTTGGTTGTGAAGTCGCTTACTTTTGTGAGCAACAAGGCGACTTATGGGCCTTGTGGTGAAGAAACTGGAAGCCCTTTCACTCTCAATGCACAAGGTGGAAAGATTGTGGGCTTCTTTGCTCATAGAGAGAGAGACAGCTACCTTAATGCTATTGGCATTTATACAACTTAACCAATCCCACTAGATGGATTGACTATGTGAATCCTCCTATGTGATTGAACTTTATCCTCTACAATATCATCGTCTATATTTAAATAAATTTTATTCTATCTTATCGTTGCTAGAAACATACAAAATTAGAAATGTCCTACATTTACTTAAAAAGGAAGTATACAAAGAGGAAAGAACCAACATCCCTCCAAGCAAACAAAGAGGATGGGAGATACCTTTGTTCATGCTTTTCTCTCTCACTTCAGCTACTTCCCTTTGTTTATCTTCCACCTCCAAGCAAACACCACATCAAGAGAACTTGTCGAAAAGGTTTTAACTGCACGAAATAATTTATCCAAAGGGTTGCAGTAAATCCTCACCTCACTGTGAATCTTCTCCTGGTATCTATTATAACAAGCAAATCGACTACGGTATTATCGGTTCCCGGTTTTAACAAATTTGACCCTTGCGGCCTTCCTCTCCATTTTTTCTCTCTTCTTTCGGCTCTTTGCATCCTCCGTTTCCCCCTGCAAGCAAGAATAAGAGGAAGATGGTCTTCAAGTTGTGTTTAGCGCAAACAAGTCGAGAAGACAGAGAGTTGGTGCTTATTACATACCTCTGAACCCCCTAGCAATCCTTTTAGTAGATCAGATAACTTGTAAGCACCAAATGCTGGTATCTGTGATGCATAAAGAATACTCAGAAAAACAGGTGCACCAAATCTAGTCCTAGTAGCAAAACAGATGCAAGATGCACAATTAGTTAACTAAAAATATTTAGTTAGCAATATAAATCTGTGGTTCGATCTATCATACTTTATAGATTTGAGAGCAATTACTTGTGGCACCAATAAATGATAAAAACAATAGCAACTATGTTGAGATGGTCCGGGGTTATGGGAATATTCAAAGGCAAGCAAAGATTTAATATTTAAAAGGGTTGAACCTATTAGCTTGGAAAGTTTGAGAAGTCGAGATCAACCAAAATGGTTAGTCAATATAATAAAAAATTATTTAATTAATTTAAATATTATTGGTGATGTAACCTTGTATAGAACTTATTGCAGGAACAAGATTCTGGTAAGGATTTATAGTCAGGATAAACATAGCTGCCTCATTATGATCATGATGAGTCATTAAAGCTAGATATATTGATATTTTGGCGGGCAAGCCCCAAAAGAACAATGTGAAGGGAAAAGGAAATTAGAAAGCCTAGATTCAAGTCAAACTTAAAATAAAATAATAATAATAATAATAAGATCATAAGAGCTTGCTTGAAGCTCTAATGATAGCAAAATTGATTTACCTTCATTGTTTCAACTTTTCTTACTATACATCCACATTGTAGATCTTGCATTCATGTAAGTTATATTGTCGGACCAAATGAAGGTTAATTGTGGGGAAATATTCCAAAGAATGTGGATTTCTGCTATAAATCCAATGAAAACAGAAAAAAAGAATGAGTTCCTTGGATTCTTACCACCAAGTAAGTCCACCAAAATTTACCAGATAAGATGGACATTATCTGCACAAAGCTAGTTATGTAGATCACGTCGTGCAAATAACTGCAGAACAAAAAAGTTGGTAATAACAGTAGTATTCAAGATTTCAAGTTATTCCCAGTATTTTTTTTTAGAGGAAAAAAATATTAATTAGGAACATGAAACATTCAACACAAACACAATTATATATGCCTTCTCCAAAACAAGGCACCAGATAATGTCAAAGTATCCTGATAAATCACATTGTTTGCAGCAGTAGCTTATTATGAAAACAAAATTGTGTATCATCTCTGCAGGTTGAAAATTTGTCTTTGTTTAATATGCTTCGGGTTTTTTTGAAAACGAGTGTTTTTAGTTAATTCTGCTCTATCCTAACTTATCAATTCCTAACAAGGCTTATCTACTTATCACAAAAGTGCCACACAATGAATTGAGAAACTTCGCCTATTGGTAATTCATAGAATCAGACCCTCAAGAACTGAAGAGTTAACTCTTATACTATGGTCAAAAGAGAATCCTTCTGTAAGCAAAGCATAATAAACTGTATGGACAAGAAAAGGGGAAAGTTATCTTTCACTCCCTCTGACTTTGGTGTGCGCCAAACCCAGCTCAAGAGAGGTAGGGGTTCCTCCGTTCTATGAAAAAAATAGAAACTAAAAAATCAACATAGAGAAATTCAATAAATGAAATCAAATCTACAATGAGAGAAGTGGAAATCAACGTTAAGGACAACAGATTGGTAATCACGCTCCATGGTTCTAAAGCCATACACAAGGATGGTCAAGGTGGCAAAATATATATATTGTACCACAACAAGCGTGTCAAGTACCATGGAAAGGTTAGATCCAATTTGGACTCAATTACAAAGGTTCCAGTGCCCTTTCAATATCAAGATGGATTCACGTTGATACCATACAAATTCAATCTTGGATCAATATTGATATTTGATCTATATTTCAACAATATCATCAATCACTAAATTTTTTTCTATAGTTTCTCATTCTGTTGGAAGAGTCAACATCTAAGTTCCAACAAACAATTACAACCAACAAAGTCTCACCAAATTACAATCCAAAAGGAGCACAACACTGCAATTTTTCTTACAGCAATTGATGTAGTAACTTAAGCATGTGATTCTGTTTAATATAAAACATTGAAAGGGGGAAAAAATTATTAGTGGAGTTTGAGGTGTGAGGGATAGGAAACCAAAGAAAACTCTACTAGTTGCCATTAAGGTACGTTTGCTCTAAAGGATGGAAAAGTAGAGGGTTGGAAGAGTAGTGAGATGAAAAAGTGAGAAAATGAGTGGATGTAAATAAAGGAAAATCTTTTGCTTTTACATCCTCCACTTTTTCATCCTCTGCAATAAACGTACCATAAAAGTGAGTTAAGAGACCAAACAGAATCATTAAAAGTGATAAGTTTGCATAGAGTCTAATTCAATGACAATAACCATATAACCAACTCCAAATAACTGGGATTTTGGACTCGTATGGCTTGATGATGATGATGATAGTTCATTGACATTAAAAACACTTCAGCCCATCAAATATAAGATTTTTCACACGCATTAAAAGAAAAAATTGCTATGAGTTATGTCCCTCTCTATTTACAAGTTAAAGAATAGGTTCCAATTTGGTATATGAACATATCATGTTTCATTAATGATGCTTACCAAATAAATCAAGCCTAGTGTAGAATTTCATAATCATTAATGCTTAACATTTTTTATATAGCAACAATTGACAGGCTATTTAATTTTAAGAATAAGATCCAAATTGAGAGTGGAAACATACCCACAAATTCCACCAGTGGTCATATCATACCCACCATCTAAGAGTTCACCATCATGAGAGTATGTTGCCCTTGCCATACTGTCAAGTTGTTTATATGGAAGCCCATAAGCAATAGATGTTACAAGAAGACCAATCCAATGCTTCCAAGTAAAAGTTGAGTGAAATATAACCATTCGCACTAGAACATAAATGACCTGAAATCCAATGTCTCATATTTACTATCTATCAAGGGGAAAAAAACACGGTAGAACACGATCATATTGCTTGATGTATTATCAGCTATCAACTACAACACTTGCAATCATTAACTCAATCTATCACTTCAAATACTCTTTGAGAAGTAAACAATGAATTTATCCCAAAAACCACAAACTATCTCCTTACAGGTTTTCATTAAACTCATTAAAAGTAATACATTAGAATTAAACAACCAAATTTCTTTTCAGCACTGCCGCTTTTTTATTGAGAACCTATATAGGCAAAATTGAGTTTGTGCATCAAATAGTATGTTTATTGTGTTTCTGTCTGATAAAGAAACGAGAAGATCTGAACCAAAACCATCAACATAGTTTGTTTATCAAATAGTATGTTTATTGTGTTTCCTGTCGTATCTTTTATATGGCTCATCATCGTCAATCAATTAAGGAATGCCAAATGGAATCAAAGAATCATACAAAAAAAATGTATAGAAAGTTCTACTAAATAAAGCTATAACTAGAACAAAGAAAGTTGATACAGTTCACATATATTTCATGGGTTGTTTGTGTATCTTATAAAAAACTTCAGTTGCAAAAATCACAAACTGAACCAACTAATGAATTTCACCTGCAGCAGCTTCCACAAACGACAATTATTTCATGACTAGTGAATATGATCAGTTCAGCTTCTTAAACTGGCCATTCATTTTATCAATCATCTTTGTGTTTAATTTGGTATTCCTTTGCACCATCAACTTCAACTATGTCTATAACTAAGTTAACTTTTCCAAATGTTCTGTTTTCTTTAATTAGTGATATGTTAACTCATTTCTATCATCTAAATTTTTGACATCTACAGACTACAGAGCTTCCATAACAGTTAGGATCATTATATATATATCCATCTATGTTTTTCCAATTTTACTACGTAACACATTTGTATGTGTTGTTTCTCTGATGCACAACATGATGACCTGTAAAGAATGAATATTCTTACCGCAATCTCTAATTACTAGCTCTCTATGTAATAGTTTAATTAATAGATTTTGTTAACAAATACCTAAAAGACAAATGGTATTGAAATTGCTCTTTAGACAATTCTGACCCAGGAGATCCCTAAAGACAACATAAAATTTGTGAAAGCATGCACGACAGTAGAAACTTAATTCAAACCTTAAGACGATGACACGTGTTTTAACTAAATTCGAACGATACACAATGTTATACTGTCTCATAACTTTCATTTGAAATGATTGATATACTCCGTGAGATTATCAATTATGATGCCTAACTAAAAGAATCAAATCCATAATGCTTCACGATATACTCCGCTACTTGACTTCCTATTTACTTTAATTCTAGTCTTTAGACTACATTCAGAATTTCATGTTACAAAAATTTCGTCCTTCTTGCCAGACAAAAGAATAAGGCCAAATATATCAGAAAATTACTCGCAAACGAACTATTCCCACAATATAGTCGAGCGATCCCCAAAGAGTCCAGCATAGAAGGCAGTAAAACAAAAGATCCACAAAGTATAGATTAGTGATCCGGGAGTGGCAATTAAACGTACGTTAGAGGCGATGATGAGGCGGCGGAGGTTGGTCATGTGCTTCCTGTTCTCCTCCTTCCGCTTCTTGGCTCCCTGGTTCGCCATCGCCCGCAACTCTCGCTACTGTCTCCCTGCGCGCCGCAACAGGCAATAGCATCGCACCGTTGACTAGGTTTTTGTTACGGGTCAACCATAGTTTTTTTTTCCAATTATTATTATTATTTTTAAAAATATATATTTTACGTATCAAACAAAAAAAATCTCATTATTTGTATTCCTCTTCGTAAATACTCGCGCGAATATTAATAATTTTTAATGCCCAAATTAAATATAAATATAAAAAAGAAAAAGAAAAAAAAAAGAAAACGGCGTCCGATTTCTGTTCTCCTCCCGCAACGAGACTCGTTCGACCCGAGCCAACTCGTTCTCCCCCCTTCTCCTCTGGGATCCCTCTCCTCCCCCGTCGAACTCGGACGCCCCCGCTTCGCCTCCTCCCACAGATGGGCTGCTCCTCCTCTCTTCCAGGTCCCTTTTTCCTCTCCCTTTCTCTTCTCTTCAGGGCTTTCAACCATGGCTTTCCAATTTCCCCCTTTCCTCTTCTCTACGGTCCTTAATTTATTAATCCGGTAAGCTTTTCCCTTACCGGGAAGTTGGAGTTAGCTTGAGTAATTTTTTATATGAAGCGCTTATCGCACCCTTCGAATTGGGGTGTGTTGATTCTGAAGTGAGGCTGTGACGATGTTCAAACGTGGTTAGTTTCTATCGGTTTTCACTTCAATTTTGAAAGAAAAAAACTATCCTTTTTGCCTTCTTTTCTCGTGCGAAATGTGAGAGATATGCCCCTTTTGTTATTGTGCGTGGATGGAGGTCGACGAACTATTGAAAAAAAGTGATCTTTTAGACGCTTTTAAACTGCAAACTTGGTGGTGATTATGAACCCATTTTATGATGATTTGCGATCATTTTGTTGCAGATTCGTGTTGTACTTGCGTTGTCAGCTTCATAAATGATTTGCTTTGTTATGAAGTCATGATTTTTAATCCGGCTTTTTATGGCAAGAAAGTTGAGAGAGGTCTGTGAAAGATATATGAAATTTGCCAAGTAAAAGATACTTTATAGAATGTCGAGGAAGAAATTTAGGCTCTTATGAATGGAGAAATTGCTTTGCAGTGAGAAATGTTAACTGGAGGTGAAGGGCGAAGGAGTTAGTTCAGCTCATAATAGGTGTTTGGAAAGGAGAAAATGGAGGAATCAGTAGTTACTAAGTTCACATAGGTAGCAATTTAGCATTCTAAATGGCAAGGTTGCTGGGTTTCATATAAATTTCCAGGGTTAATGGTGTGGGTTAGTAGGAATAAGGACAAACTTTAAACATCTATTAGTTTGTTGCAATTTACCTGCATGTTAGTAGTACTTTGCCTTTCCAACACTTTTAGCATCTATTTACTTTTTGCTGTTTTGTTGTCATATGCAAGCACTGTCGATGGAAAATCAAATGATTGATGCTATGATATGCAAATAACATAATCTAATTAAGTGCATCTGGCAATCGTCAGGCCGGAATGCCAGAAACTTGGGTGGTTTGGATGCTGAAAATTCCATGGCCACTGACCCAAAAAACTTGCGTGTGAAGGTATGCCCTGCTTGCCTTATGAAGTTCAACTAGGATCTCCATATAATTACAAAAATCTAGCTACTTCAGAAATATTATAATTAGTCAAATATAAAATCTGTTTTGATAACTTAATACTTTTATAGATAGCTTCCTCTTTAGTTAGAAATACTCTCTTCTTGTTTTTCCTTTGTCTCTCGGCTGTCCTATATCTAACTGTTTAGTTTCCCTGAATGGAGCACAAGGGTGTAACTCTTCTGGAGCATAAGTGATCTTTACATGCATACAAGTGGAGTATAATTCTTAGCATGAGGTGGAGAAATTGAGCTGAGATTGCTAACTATCCATGCGATTGTATACAGTAATGAGTTCATTCCTAGATTTTTTTTTTGTGTGTTTGTATCAAATTTTAATTGATTGAATGTCTAAGTCTATATGGAAGATTTAAGCTAACTAAATTATGGGCAGTCATATGTTGACCTCTCTAGTTTAAAGTTAATTGTTTCCAGTTCGTGCTATCAATCAACCGTTGCCAAGTAAAAGTTGGGCAAATTTTTTTCCTTAAATGCATTGTTTATTTAACGAATGATTTCACTGCATAATTGCACCTGGTGATTGGGTTTGATGCTAATGATAATATGATATTTCATCTTTGCAGTTGGTTCTGTTAGGTGATTCTGGTGTGGGTAAAAGCTGCATAGTCCTCCGGTTTGTTCGTGGCCAATTCGACCCTACTTCAAAGGCAATACTTTATCTAATGACAATCTAGCAATTGTTATTACCAAAGTGCATTCTTTTGCCTACATTTGTATTATTAGACTAAGATCCTGCTGCTCAAAACTCTTAGAACTATTCCTTGGATCCTTAAATCTATATGTCTGCAAGGATGCAGTGAAATGAGAAAAAAAATGACAATATACAAAACATGATGATGCAATTTGAGAGTTGTACCCTGTAACTGCATCCTTTCCTCTAGTATCTCTTTGATCGGAAAGAAAAGTTCTTCATTTATTTTGGAGATAAAAAGGCTGAACGATTAAGCGCTCTGTGTTGAATAATCTAGTAGTATTAATACAGACTGAAGGAACAGTAATTAGAATGATCCATGTGTATTGAAAGGAAGTCTTTGAGAGTGTTAACCAGATTTTTTCTTCACATTCGATTTTGGTTGTAAAACAAAACAGTGATTAAACTTTAGATAATCTTAAGTAATGGTGAAAATTAGGTTCATTTTACTTGTTGCACGGCCATATTTTCAAGTTAATTATGTTACAACCCATGTGTTTCTTTGCTTTTCTTCTTTCTCCAGTAGCACAAGGATTAGTGGTTACTTCTGATAATTGAATATTTTTATTTGATCTATCTTCATAGGTTACCGTCGGTGCTTCCTTCTTATCACAAACACTAGCCTTGCAAGATTCTACGACAGTGAAGTTTGAAATATGGGATACAGCTGGACAAGAAAGGTGGGTAATTTATTTATTAAAGTTGTGATATATTTCTTGTTTGTTGTAGATACATATCTATCATATACTTTGAGGATCTTAAAAAATTGCAGAGGAGCTTTAAGAATAATGTCTTGTTTATGATGTTATCATCTCTAGGTATGCCTCATTGGCTCCTCTTTACTATCGGGGAGCTGCTGTTGCGGTTGTTGTATATGACATAACAAGTGAAGAAACATTTAGAAAAGCACAATATTGGGTTAAGGTATCGTTCATTCTTTTACTCCATATTTCTTACTGAACTTCCCGGATGGAATATTTTCGCTTCTTTGTATACATTGCCACCGAGTTTAAGTCAATCCACATAACACTGATTTCACAAGTTTTAATCATGCTGCAGAACATTCTACTTGTGCTTTTAGATAATTTGCAATGAACGATGACTTGCTAGGGCTTTGCTTGCTGTAGGAACATTCTCGAATTTAATTTTTCAATGTAGGCTGTAATTTTTCAATCCACATAACACATAATGATTTCGGGCATCATAATTTCAAATTTGCAAGATTGCATTTCTGCAACTGCAGTTAATTTGCCTCTAGTCACTCAAAGGCTTGAGGATCTAGTATGTGTTTTCGTTTCAAAGATCTGTATCCCATCATCTTTTCAGATTTATGAGTTTAATTTTATGTCCAACAGGAACTTCAGAAGCATGCCAGTCCTGGTATTGTCATGGCATTGGTCGGCAATAAGGCTGATTTGGACGAAAATAGGATTGTCTCATCTGCGGTAGACATTGATTTCTAATTGCTTGCCGATCGTCTTAGCTTGAATCAACATATATTTAGCTTTACGAATTCATTCATTTGAAGGATGCCATGGAGTACGCGGAGGGGAATGGTATGTTCTTCATTGAGACATCTGCAAAGACAGCTAATAATATCAACGAGCTTTTTCAGGTAAATAATAAACAAATTTTCAGTCAATCCATCTAAGCTCCATTCATCTTACTTATTTCTTGGAAGATTAATTAGAGTGAAATTGATATTCTTTGGAGACTACATTAGAGTAAGAAATATTCCTTACTCTAAGAACAGTTGCATATGAATTTAACTCTCGTGAATTGGATTGTGCTCCATAACTCTACCTTGGCCAAAGATTTTTCACACAAATTGCATTTGTAAATTGTTCTTCTCTGAACAAAATGCTCTTATTTCAGGAGATCGCGAAGAGACTTCCTCGAACATCTTAACTGTGGCTTCTGCAAGATTTGATCCGATATGATTCATGCACAGAGTTGAATGGGGGATAAAATTTATGTAACCGGTTTCATGGTTTGACGACGACAATGATAAGTGTTACGTTTGTTTCGTATCGGTTGCTACACGCGATAAATCAGTGCAATATCTTCTAACTCTTGTGTGTATGTTTGTCAATTTCCTGTCTAAATTCTGTCTGTGAATGATGATTGTGGCTCAAGAAGAGTGAATGAAATGGCAAGATGGAAGAAGAATGCTAAAGCTGTTTTTAGTCTCACTTTCTTGATATGTGATTGCGGTTTAGGCTTATAAGAACAAAATTGATATGATTAACTTAAATAGTCGAGACAAATTTAACTCGATAATAATCTATCCTTCAGTTAAAAGTTTGGTTAATGCGTCTCGTGTGGGCGAGCTATCTATCGGGAAGGTCTCGTGTGGGCGAGCTATCTATCGGGAAGATTAGGCGATATGTCCTATGAGTAAGACAATACGGTTGGATTGAGTCGCGAGCAGCTTGACTCGTTTTTTAGTGAGTTTTGCTTCAATTCATTCTCATGGTCTATGAGCAATTTAGGTAAGTAGACGCATAGCATCAGCGGATGCAGCTCTTCCGTCCATCATTGAGTATTAATAATCATGACCGTTCATTTAATCCACGAACCCCGTTCGTCCATCATTGAGTATTAATCATCACGACCGTTCATTTAATCCACTAGTACCTATAAATATCTGTCCTCCCCTTCGTAGTTCTACTGCACCCCTTATCGATCCTCCTCTGTCGTAATGTAGGGTTAGGGTTCTTGATGGCGGATGTTCGTCGTGTCGGCCGCTGTTTGATCGGCAGGTTCTTCTCCGGCCGCCAGCGCTTTTTCTCCGATCTTAGCGGCGCGGAGGAGTCCGGCGGGATCGCCTTGCCGTGTACTAAGGGCACGATTAAGAGACGGCGTGATCCGGCGTGATAGGCCTCCGATGAGCGTCGCCAGATTGGGCGAGGAGTCTGTCGTCGTACGACAGCGCGCGGAGGAGTACCCCGGTCAACCAGCAGCTGCACGACGGCGGCGGCGGCGATGACAACAACCCAGTAACGGCGGCGGTGGCGGCTAATAGTTCTTGGATCTGAAATCCACATATCAATGAGATAAGAAGAATTGACATCACAAGAGTTGCAACAGCATACTTTCCTCTCTAACTCTTTTGTATGTTCGTCGATTGTGGCTAAAGAAGAGTGAATGAAATGGCTAGGTCGAAGAAGAAGAATGCTGAAGTTGTTTCTTGTTTCAACTAGGGAAGAATAAAATCGGATACTTTGATCCTAAACCGGTGCAGGCCGAGCCCCTGTAGTCTGTTCTCTACCCGTCTGCCATTGGATTTCGACTGGATAAGTCAGGCACAACCTAGCTAGGTTTGCCCTGGAGCTGTCCGTCAAAAATTCATCGACGACCGAAGATTAGGCCTAGAGCTGTCACAGCTTTACTAGGCTGGGCTTTGAGCTCTTAGACAGCCGTCAAGTTGGATTAGGTCCGTGGGATTTACTATCAAATAATTTAAGCAAATTAGAATAAAATTTTAAGATGGATTGAGATGGATTGGCCTGTCTAGGCCCGCGATCTGCGAGGGTTAGCTCGCGGTGGACTTGGATTGGTTCGTGAAAAAAGTTTATTTATTTATTTAAAATTTTAAAATTAAAGTAGAAAAATTTAATGAATTAGTGGGTTCGATCCATTTAAATTATAATTCAAATTTAAAAATTATAATTTAAATTTAAAACTTTCAACTCAACTTAATCAATTAAAATTAAATTTTAAATTTAAATTTTTTAATATTTTTTTATTTTTTAACAGGTCCGTGGGTTGGTTCGCTTAATCTGCGGCTCGCCTTAAGTTGAGTTAGGTTGGAGATTTTTCAATTCACCAAGTTGGTAGGTTGGTCTGTCTCGTCCCGTCATATGATGGATCCGTCATGGGTTGGTCCGTCCCGTCATGGATTGATCCGTTTGACAGTTTTAGATAGGGTCGCCCTAGTTAAAAATTCATCCACTAACGGGCTCGAAGTTGGGCCTGACGGGCTATAATTTATCGATTTGTGAATTAGACGAATCAATTTACGAACTCATTAAAATAATAAAAAATAATATATAAAAATTTAAATTTGAGTTACAAATTAACGATCCTAATTAGGCCGAGTGGCGAGTGGTAGGACTCATTTTCATTAGTTGTAACATATAAAAAAAAACAAATTCTAGTGTAGAAAACATCGATCAACAATGACAATGCCTTACCTTGTATCGATCGTCCTATTTGTCCTTATCACTCAATTACATTAAAAAAAATTGTCAATCATTGAAAAATAAATATTAATAATTAGAAATTTCTAAAAAACAATTTGACAATTCTAAAATTTTTATATTTTTTAAAAAAATCAAAGATAAATTATGGAGGAGATGGTATTTTTATTAATGTTTTATAAGTTGTAAAAAGTAAAATGTTATATTTTTATAATTTATGATAAATAAAAATTAAAATAATTTATGATTAAAGCCTGTTTGGCCTCTTAATTACAGGTCTATATAATCGCCGAGAGCGTTCTTGGCATCGAACATCATTGCTGATGCTGAGCAACAGAAGAACCTCATCGGCGAGATGGTCCCCATGGGACTCCGC
>JBBMKF010000021.1:1992138-2010025 GCA_037834155.1 Curcuma caesia | reverse complement strand
CACAAGTCACACGACGTCCAATCCTGTATGCAAGCCTTGTAGAGTGATGTAATGGATTGCGTGAAATGTGATCTATTGACGAAAATAATATGTTCTCGTGTGCAAGTGGGAGATGCTGATAAATGCCCACCTAGAGCATATGGGATCATGGGATAACCCATGATCCCACTAGTTATCACCCATTATCTCCATACTCTTGATTCCTCTCATCCCCTATAAATACTTGTGAGAAGTATTGTAGGAGCATGCATTGAGAATGCAGTGAGTAAAGGCTGGGTTTTTGATTCGTGTATTCTTCAAAGCTATCTCCTCTTTCTCCTTTTAGGCTTTGTTTTTGTGCGCGAAAGCAAGTGGGTGAAAAGAGACTCTCAAAACCCATTTCATCTTGTTTGTGAGAGGGCAAGAAAGAGGAGAAGAGAGGGTGTGAGAATATTTCTTGAGATAAAGAAAAATATTCTCTTCTTTTTGAATAGAATAAAAGATTTTCATCACATCATTGGCTAGAGGGTTGCGACATTGTGAAGCCACGGTGATAGTTCGAGTTTTTGTAACTATCATTCCGACTGTGAGTTGTTGGCGTTCGAAGTTTGCATTCTAAAAATTTCTAGAGTCAAACGACAAGAGGTACAATTCTTTTAAAATTCTGCAAATAAATATATATTCGTTTGATTCCAACAGTTGTAGATCTCAGAATGAGTTTTGATTTAGTATATTGTGCGTCTCATAATTCAACCCGAGTCAAAAGTTATGACTTCTTAAAATTTAGAGTTTAATATTCACGTTGTAGCAGCTACGATTTCATAGCTGCTACAACTAAGTTGTCATGCAATTATAACAACTACGATTTCATAGCTGCTACAACTGAGCTGTTATGCAATTGTAATAGCTACGGGTCTATAGCTACTACACTGTTGTAGCAGCTATGGTTTCAGAGTTGTTACAACGTAAATGTTAAATTCTAAACTTTAAGAGCTCATAACTTTTAACTCAGGTTGAACCACGAGACACATAATATATCAAATCGAAGTTCGTTCAGAGATCTACAATTAGTTATAGGGTGAACCCATAATAGCTAAGTTTCAAGCTTAAAAAACATCATTTAAAATCTTTTTGAAGGCTTCAAATAATTTTAGTTAAAAAGGGCACTATTTTGACTTGTCCACATTTTTTTTATGCTGTAGCAGCTATGGGAACTGTAACTGCTACAACTGTGTAGCAGTTACAGAATCATAGCTAACTGCTACAACTATATGACAGTTTAGTTGTAGCAGCTATGAAATCACAACTACTATAATTGTATAGCAACTACGATATCATACTTGCCATAATGCGCCCGATCAATTTAGGATTTAGGAGGAAGATGAATAATATTGAAGGATAATTATATCATTTTATAAAGAGGTAAAGGGTCATTTTGATAAAAAAAAAATTAACATAGGATGCATTATTAACTATTTGATAAAAAATATAATATTTTACTTTTACCTAAAATATAAGCGTACAAGATATTATTTATATTATATCCTGATGTTCAGATGAGTGTTTGAACAATGGATAATAGAAGGCAATAAAGAAATATAACTAATTGATGTGGTGGTGTCTGACCATGGACTATCTTAGTGGATGTTCATTTATAATAGTACTAGCTAAACTTGGTAAGATGTATATGCCAATTTAATTAATTAATTAATTAATATGACTTTTCATAAAAATGAACTTTCAAAATCATAAAGAAGTTTAATAAATTTAGGTGTCCAAATTTTAAATAGTTAAAATTCAAATCATTTATACTTTTTGTTTGTCATATATATTTAGGCACACGATTAATTTTTTTCCACACTTGTCTATAATATTCTCATAAATCATAACTACTATAATGTTATAGCAATTATGATCAATAATTATTATAATATGTGCATAATGGTCAATAATATATCAAGGTCTACTCAAGTCTATTTGATGCCCTAGATAAAAAAACAAAAGGCCTTTAATATTATTTTTAAAAAAAAAAAATCTTTTCTTTTTCATTTGGATTTGGGATCTAACAATGGTAGATTTAAAAAGTAAATAAATGCACCAAAAGCGCATGTACAAAATGATAAAACACAATACAATCCTAGAAAATGAAGATAATAACAAGACAAACTAACTATTTTCATTTATCAAAAACTAAATAGAACAAAAGAAAAAATAAATCATATTTTTCATTATCTAAATCAGAACCATTGTAAATTATAGAACGGAGACAAAGGGGAAATAAAAAAATTGATTGTAAATACATCTAAATAAAAGTTAAATGTTTATCAAGGAAGTGAATGGTAAAGATATCTAACTTGTTATGGCTCAAAAATAATAAAATCCTCTATTTCGATTGGACATAATATAGACGAATGCATCAGCATTTCAACTTAATCAATGAAGGAGCATAGTAGGACTAATTGGATCAGTGTGACAGCGTTAAATGTAGTTTCTCTTCTCCAATCTCAACGAGTGAAAGAAGCAGAGAGAGAGAGAGAGAGAGAGAGAGAGTTTGAAAAGGGAAAGAGAGGGAACTTTAAAAAACTAGTATTTTTATTTTGCATTATAAAAATAAAAAATGTCTAATTCATGTTTTACTTATTAGAGGAGAAAGCATTACAGGAAAAACTTAAAGAGAGAAGATAGAGAAATTGAAAAGAAATAGATACATCTTATAAAATAACATATATAATTAAAAATAAATTTAAAATGTTAAAAATAGAGCACCTTTATAGTTCTATTTATTGGAATCATAATGAGAACTTTACAAAATTTAAAATTTTAATCAGACAGAATGAGATCATGCAAATCTTTTATTACGTGAACTCTATTCTTTTCCTTTCTTTTAAAAAAATATAGATAAAAATATATTTAACATATTAAAAATAATGACCCTAATAAAAATTGAAGCCCTGAGCACGACCTAGGCCTAAAGTTGGCCCCGCAATATATTATGGTAGTTATAAACTACATTTGTCATACAATTCTACTGGTTATGATTTATAACTATTACACGATTAGAATTTATTAAACTTAGATAGGCCAAATTTAAAGATTAAAGTAAAATCGGGACGAGTGTGGGATGCAATTTTGATGATTAATAAAAAAGGATAACTTTTTTATGTTTTCAATAAAAATTGATACTCTTTTAATTTTTATCTTATTATAAACCTTTAAAATACTCAAATTAGAATACTAATATTTTCATATTCAAAAAATATTTTATAAAAACAATCTAATTTTTTCCTTTTAAAAAAGGAACAATGGGCAATTGCCCTACAAAAGATTAATGCCATGGTGATCCCTTTATGTATTTTTATAATATTCTCATTCCCTCAAAAATAAAAAATATAAATATAAAAAGGAAAATAACAATAAATTAGTTGAATATTTTTTGAAAAAAAAAAGAAATCTTTTAGAATGCGATGCATAACCATGTGAGTTTAAATATGATATTCTTAGCATCGAGTTTTAATTTAGTTGAATAACAAAAAATGGAAAAAAAAATAATCTAAAAAATAATGCATCGTATTATATTTAAAACTTATAATGAATTTTTTTATTATATTAATATTTTATGATATTCAAATATTAATTTTGACAAATTTAATTGAGTGTCAATATAATGAATATATAATGATGTGCAAATTACAGAATAAAATAATAAAATGATTGTCATATATATTAAGAATAAATTAACAACTAATATAAAATTATATTTTGACAAATATTTAGTGTTAAAATATGGTTGAATGGATTCTTACAAGTATAGAAAATTAACACTTTGCCAAACACGTTTCAAAACAATCATTCATGCACATCTATTTAAGTTGATCAAAACTTGATTAAATATTAAAATATATTATATAAATCTTAAAAATTATATTATAGGTCCTAAATAGCAATAAAATACACCATTTAAAAATGTTTTTGCCATTCAATCAAGTTTTAAATAAAACTTAGATGACTTCAAACATATTATATAATTTTTAAAGATTATATTAGAGATCTTAAATAATTATAAGAGATATAATACATATATTTATATATATATATATATTGGTACTAAAGCAATTATTTAATGAACATCCATCCATTAATTTTATGGGGCCTTTGATAATCTTGATTAGAAAAGATGTATTTGAATAAATTATCCTCTTTTCAAATCGACCACTTGTAGGGCTTTTGCACAATAATCTAAAAAGTGGGAAGCTCAATGATGAACATCTATCAATTTTAGAGGCAGATAAATGAATTAAGTGCCATACTAAATGAAGAACAAACCCGACAGCTCAATTCCAACCTCTCCTTCATCAATTACTATAAAAAATATGACAATTTCTCATAGGACGTATTTGGATTTTGAAATTTACTAAAGGGGTATCATAATTTCATATTTCTCAAAAGACATATTTATTTTCTAAAATACTTTTTATTAAAAAAATTCCCCTATGATCCGCCAATCTGCAAGTATAGCCGTCAAGTAATTTAGGTGGATTGTGTTGCAATTTTATCAACCCATTTTAAGAATATTTATTTATTTATTTATTCATTTTAAGAATTTTCAGTTATTAAAAATATTTATTTATTGAATTAATCGGAGGATCAGGGGATTTTTTTTAATAAAATGAGTATTTAAAAAAAAAGCGTATCTTTTGGAAAATATGAAATTGTAGTGGGCCTTTTGAGAAATTCCAAAATTCAAGCGCACCTTTGGGGAAATGCACCTAAAAAAATGTTTTTTGATTTACAAAAGAAATTTCGAAGGAAATTCACTCAAATTTTCCACTCTGTAACAAAGAACACTAATCTAATCTCGCAGTTAATCACCCACTAATCCACACTAATACAAAAAGGAAAGCGATCTTATCCACCAAGGATGTGGGCTCCACCACGAAGCCAGCTGTCGCCGAGGACAAGGTCTTTGGCATTCCAACCCAACGCCACAATGAAAATTTATTTAATTAGAAATAAATAATTAATTAATCATTTTTTCACGATTTTTTTATTTGTTAAGCATATCCATAAATAAACAAATAAATAAAATAAAAAAATATAAAATAGGAATCCCATGGCCTTATCCAGTCACCGGGAAGTGGCACACGCTTCCTGTCCTTTTGCTCCCTTCCACATCCATGGCGCCACGATCCGCTGCCGTCCCCGGACACGGCACGGCTTCTCGAGAGAGACATCTGCCGCGCTCTGCTCTCTCGCGTCGCCACGTGGGTCGTAAGGAGGTTGCTAGGCCTACTTCGTTGACGTGGTGCGCTTGGCGCGCTTCGTCGACCGGCAGCTATGGGTCGCAGGCGCCTCCGCCTGCGCCCAATGAGAGTCCGGGGAGCGACACGTGTCCGTGGCAACGGATCGTGGGGTGGGTCCCGGCTGGGCCTTGTTTGTTCTTATCCTCTCGCTGGCGCGGATTTTTCCAAGTTGGAAAAGTTTGGGTGCGTGGGGTTTCATACTTATCCCTATGCCGTCGACGGCCTATCTGGCTCGACCGGCTGCGGACGGCGGATCGGCCTCCCGCAGAGAGAACGCGGTGCGGAGATTACACAGGATAAGGTGCAGCGTCGGAGGGCTGAATGGTCATTTGAGCGATGCACTCAACTCACCAGCTATAGAATAGAATAGAATAGAGATGGACAGGTCAATTAAAACGAGGAATTAATGGAAGAACGTAGCCGCTCCAAATTCGAGCGAAACTGAAGCAGCAACAGCGCATCGATCGATCGATCGATCGTCCAAGGAAGGTTTTAATTAACGAACGAGTCGAGTTCTTCCCTTCTTCACATCTCAATCTATCCAACGCCTTGGAGTTGGAGCTTGTATGTGTCGAGGATTGCAATCCGGGTAATGCCTTCTTCTTTCCTTCGCTCGATCGGAAGCCATCGGATAATGAGAGTTTGATTTCGTCCATTGAATCGGTTTTTTCTTAAAACAAAAAAAAGAGGGAGAATTTCTTTCTTTGTTTGTTTCTTTCACCATTGCCATCCGTCTAGTTCGATTCCTTGCTGAAATTCCCAAAATTTTATCCATTGCCTAACTTTTTTTTGCTTTGTTTTGATCCCTTGCCTTCTTTTGTGTTCTTCCGTGTCGTGTGTTTGGGTTGTGTTGCCGAGCTGTAAAGCTTGTGGAGAAATCAGTGAGGACAGGATAACCTTCTTTGGTTTTCTTAGATGCTTAGATCTCTACTTCCTTTATGATAAACTAGGGAAAGAGAAAGGAAAACCATCTCCAAGCTTACTGTTACTTGAGGACTTAAGGATTATTGAGGGATTTTCTATTTTCGTTTCTAAAAAAGCAATCTTGGTGCTCCCTTTTTCGTGATAATGGTGTCCAAGTCTTACTCCAATCTGCTGGAGCTGGCTTCCGGCGAGTCGCCTTCCCTTGGGCGGATCAGCCGCGGCATCCCGCGGGTGGTGACGGCTCCCGGCATAGTTCCGGACCTCGATGATTCCGACGATGACGCCTCTAATGCGTCGTCCGAGCGGTCGTCCCTTTCACCTCGGGACCGAACGATCATAGTTGCCAATCAGCTTCCTATACGTGTCCAACGACACCCGGAGGGTCGCACTTGGACCTTCTCTTTGGACCAAGACTCTCTTCTCCTCCAGCTCAAGGATAGCATAGGTGAGCATGCCGATATGGAACTTATATATGTAGGCTGCCTTCGTGAGGAAATTCCAGTAGCGGAGCAAGATGAGGTTTCCCAGACACTTCTAGAGTCCTTCCGATGTGTACCTGTGTTCCTTCCTGGAGACCTCCGCTCACGGTTCTACCATGGCTTCTGTAAGCAGCAGCTGTGGCCTCTCTTCCATTACATGCTCCCTCTGTCCCCCGATCTAGGTGGCCGATTCGACCGGAACTTATGGCAAGCTTATGTATCAGTTAACAAGATCTTTGCCGACATGATCCTTGAGGTGATCAATCCAGATGATGACTTTGTCTGGGTTCATGATTACCACCTCATGGTACTTCCCACTTTCCTCAGGAAGCGCTTCAATCGAGTCAAGCTTGGCTTTTTCTTGCACAGCCCCTTTCCCTCTTCTGAGATCTACAAAACATTGCCAGTAAGGGAGGAGCTTCTTCGTGCGCTACTGAATTCTGACCTAATTGGTTTCCACACATTCGACTATGCCCGCCATTTTTTGTCCTGTTGCAGTCGAATGCTTGGTCTTAGCTATGAATCCAAGAGAGGGTACATTGGGTTGGAATATTATGGTCGCACAGTCAGCATAAAGATACTGCCTGTTGGGATCCATATGGGCCAGCTGGGTTCGGTTTTAAGCCGTTCAGAGACAGAGGCTAAGGTCGCAGAGCTCATCAAGCAGTTCTGTGATAGAGGTCGAGTAATGCTGCTCGGAGTTGATGATATGGATATATTCAAGGGAATCAGTTTAAAACTTTTGGCTTTTGAGCAGCTCCTCATGCAACATCCAGAGTGGCGAGGAAGGGTTGTTTTAGTCCAGATTGCAAATCCAGCCAGGGGACGAGGGAAGGATGTGAAGGAAGTACAGGCCGAGAGCTATGCAATGGTGAAGCGGATTAATGAAGCTTTTGGACTACCTGATTATAAGCCTGTAATATTAATTGATAAACCACTCCAGTTTTACGAGAGGATGGCCTACTATGTGGTGGCGGAGTGTTGTTTGGTGACTGCAGTTAGGGATGGAATGAATCTCATCCCTTACGAGTACATTATAGCCCGGCATGGGAATGATAATTTGGATAGGGTTCTAGGTTTGAGCCCCTCCACCCCGAAGAAGAGCATGCTTGTTGTATCTGAATTCATTGGCTGTTCTCCTTCCCTTAGTGGGGCAATCAGGGTGAATCCATGGAACATTGATGCTGTGGCTGATGCAATGGACTCTGCACTTGAAATGGCTGAAGCAGAGAAACATTTAAGACATGAGAAGCACTATAAATATGTGAGCTCGCATGATGTTGGCTATTGGGCGAAGAGTTTTTTGCAGGATTTGGAGAGAACATGCAAAGAGCATAGTAGAAGGAGGTCTTGGGGAATAGGGTTTGGTTTGAAGTTCAGAGTTGTGGCTCTCGACCTCAACTTCAGAAAGCTCTCTATGGAGCATATTGTTTCTGCATACAGGAGAACCAATTCTCGAGCCATCATTTTTGATTATGATGGCACTTTGATGCCACAGGCATCCATTGATAAGGGCCCAAGCACCAAGTCCATTGAAATTTTGAACAGCTTGTGCCGTGATAAAAACAACTTGGTGTTTCTAGTGAGCTCGAGAAGCAGAAGCACCTTGAGTGATTGGTTTTCTCCTTGTGAGAATCTGGGAATTGCAGCTGAGCATGGATACTTCTTCAGGTAATTCATCCAAAACCTTTGCTTGCCTTCCTGATCAATTTATTCGATTAAGTAAACTATCTGTCTCTTCTCAGGCTGAGGAGAGATGCAGAATGGGAAACATGTGTGGCAGTTGCAGATCGCAGTTGGAAGCAAATTGCTGAACCTGTGATGAAGCTGTACACTGAAACAACAGATGGTTCGACCATAGATAACAAGGAAACTGCACTTGTCTGGTGTTACGAGGATGCTGATCCAGATTTCGGGTCTTGCCAGGCTAAGGAACTTCTAGATCACCTCGAGAGTGTGCTCGCCAACGAACCGGTCTCTGTGAAAAGTGGGTCAAACAATGTCGAAGTTAAACCACAGGTGATCAATATGTTCATTTCAGTCGCGAAAACTAAAACCATAAGATGCTCACTGTTTCATCCTTTCATTCCTGTAGGGTGTAAGCAAGGGCCTAGTGGCACATCGACTCCTCTCGACCATGAAAGAGAGGGACTTGTTGCCAGACTTCATTCTATGCATAGGTGATGACCACTCTGATGAGGACATGTTTGAAGTGATCACAAGTGCTGTGCCTAGCTCCTCGCTCTCTCCTACAGCTGAAGTGTTTGCATGCACCGTCTGCCGGAAACCAAGTAAAGCCAAGTATTACCTTGATGACACGGCTGAGATCGTTCGGCTGATGCAAGGACTGGCTTCCGTCTCAGAACAAATGCTAGGGGGTTCGGTTCCAGTGTAATACTGCTATTTTCCTCTGCTAAAAAGTATAGCTAGTGATTTTCTTTCTCCATGGGCCTTTTTTGTTGTAACCTTGGTAGCATAGTGTAACCATAGCCCTCTTGTTACTTCCTTGACTAGGCTGTGTATATTTAAGTTCTTTTCATGAGTGTCTGTTTGATTCAGATCACAAAAGCATTCACATGTAGCTCACTTTGCTATTGCCAGATCTTGCTAACCATTTTCTACTTTGGTGTGTGTCTTCTCTAATTCTGCAAATCTTCTTAACCAATCTTTGGATGATTGATGTCTATCAAGTTATGAAAGGGAGGAACTGAGTTTAGAGGCACTTTACTCAAGTGTGAAGTCATACAAAGTCAAGTATGTATGACTTGAGCAATTATACAATGATATTTGTGAAGCACATGTTAGTGGCTACTTAACACAAAACATATGCATGGTGATGTATAAGGGAAAAATATGCTATAGGCAAGTTATTCATGCATAAAAATAACTTGATTCAAATAATTCATATTGTTTTAAAAAGTGGGAAGACATTTTAATCTTTGAAAAGGACTTTGTTAAGGCACTTTAAAGGTTCTATAAAGAAGCCTTTATTTCAATAATTGCTTTATTCACCTTTCATTATTCATTTGAATTGATGGAAGTTAAATTGATTATTTTTTCTTGTATGTTATTTATTCGGAAAAATTAAGATTTCTTTTTGTGATTTTATCATTTGCTATGTTATAATCGATATTTTGATATAATATTTTGATTATTATGTTCGTGTGTTTAAATTTGTATTTATATTATATATTATAAATTTAGATATAATTTAAGTTTTGATATAATTTTTTTTTATATTTGTGGAATTATATTTAAAGATTTTGAATATAACTGTGTAAGAAGATCAATGTGGATTACGGATTTGAACTGAACCAACTTGAGCTTGTGACTAGGGTTAAATGAAATCCTCCATCAAGATCTTAGTCATCAAATTCAAAAGAGAAGAGATCATCATAGATCAATATCTGAACATTAATCCATATCTAGATTGATCTCCACCCCTCATTTAGTCTGGATTGATTTGTGCCGTTGATTGAGATATGAAGAGATTCAAAAGAGGGAACAGTGATCGTGATGGGGGGATATCAGGCGCGAACAGAATAGAAGATCGGCGACACTCAGCTTCCTCATCTCCACTGGAGCTCCATCCCTCCATCACCAACCATTTCTTCACCATCGAGGGTAAAGGGAATTCTCTTCCATATTCATCTTCATCCTCCACCTTCATAGCAAGCTCCGGTGAGGCCTATTCACCCCATCTACCGTAATTCACTCGGTGAAGAAGAAGGGATTTCCCTTTCTATTTGATTCCATCACCAGCCATATTCAGTTGCCGACAACTTCATCTTTATTCATTGCCGGAGCATGATCGTCGGAGCTACAAGAGAGATAGAGGGTTCTCTTCCTCTTCGAAATTCTACTTCCACCGGCCAGATCATCATTTCATCCTCATCTCAGCTTGATGGCAGTTCCGATCAGCCATCCATAGAGTTCTTTGCTTCGAATCCACCCTGATGAAAGCTTGAGGATGCCCTAGCTTGGTTTGTAACCTTTGGTTCTGATCCAAAGATTCTTCCATTGTTGATGTGTAGTTCTTTTCCATTTAACCTAATTATTGGAATACGTTTGGTTCAATTTCCTTTGCATTTGAATTTGAATCTGTTTAATTTCATTTCCGTATTTGTTTACTGCTTTGGATTGTTAGTAATATTTCATTGTTCGTTTAGATGGCAGAATGCAAGTAGGTTAGATTAGATTAGGTTTCGTTGAATGACACTTTACTTTAAACTCTCATTAATTGTCTTGCAATTGTAGATTAAATTAGAGTTGATTTATCTTTATTTCCATCGGTTTTAGGATCTCAAACCCGAATCTCAAAGCATTTCATTTGCAAATAAATTGATCTTAAGACTATCATCCCCGTTACATTTCTTGTGAGAGATGATCCGAGTCATCCTATACTATATTAGTTAGGGGGTTCAGTGTTAATTTGAATTGTAATCATATCATGATACTACAATTATCAATTTTGGTATCGTTGCCGGGGAGTCTTAGCGGTGTTTGATAATCTTAGGATGTTTTTCTATTTTTACACAAAAAATTAAAAAAAAATTATCAATGCCTAAAGTTTGTGCATCCATGTGTTTTATCTTGTATGTTTCCTATATCTTTTGATCTTGTTTGTTTCAATGTTTCAGTGTAAGAACAGGAAAAGTTTTTTGTGAGCAACCATAGATGCATATCCTAAGCAGTTTGGAGGTAGAATGGAGAGTCGGTTGGATGAGATAACTTTTCTACTCATACAATATGCCTGAACCAATCGTCAATGCCAACTATCCAATCTCAATATTACTAGTCTGAACTTCAATACTACCAACCCCAACAACAAGATATATATGACTCAGTGTACAATATCCCTAGTTGGATGGATCATTCGAATTTCATGTATGAGAACACACCACAAATATCTAAGCAACCTCAGTGCTGCCAATTCCAGTAACAAAGTGTGTATGATCCATTTGTTAGTACCTATGCCCCAGATTTGAGAGATCAATTAGACTTTAGTTATGGGAAAACACAACAACAGATTGATCAATCTTCTCCAGTATATTAGAGTTCGTTTGGATTTCAGGATGACTCGATGCCTACTTGGTCACAGCCATTCCAATAGATCCAGCCAACTCCCTGGAGGATAATCTAAGACTTTAGTGAAGGAATTTCTGTTCCCAGTCAAATAGGAACCTCATTGCAGAATTTGGAAGAGCTTTTCCAACAAATGACATTACAAGCACAATAAATGGCATTGCAACGCAATAACAAACAACTTAGGGGGCGTTTGGTTTGAATTTTTTTTTTCTATTTTCTGTTTTCCATTTTTATTTCTGTTTTTCTATTTTCTGATCTAGTTTTTAAAAAACAGAAAATGTGTTTGGTATAATATACTATTTTATAGAAAAGAAAAGTGAAAAATACGTTTGGTTTGTTAATATGAAAAATTATAAACAAAATAATTTTTTTAATAAAAAGACCATCTTATTCATGGAAAAGGAAAAACCTTGCGTGAAGAGCAGCAAGAAATTCAAGAATAAACATTGCTACTCCCAAACTCACACCCAGCAAACATCTCCAAAACAAAAGCATAATTGGCACGCAAGACACATGTTTGTAGAAATCCAAAACATAATAAGTAAATTGAAATCCATTTCATAACCTTAGCAAGCAAGACATATGTTGTATGTACAAATCCAAATCAAACTTAGCATATTTGGCACAAACTCAGACACATAACAACATTCAACTTCAAAACAAAACTCAGAAACAAAAACAACCAATCATAACAACCATTCATAACAGAATCAAGAGCCACAAAAGGCTGAAACTAGACATTAGCTAATTATGGATGATGCTCTACAAAATCATTCCACATATGGCTTGCAATTTCATCACGTACGTGTCCCATTTGAGCTGTTTGGCTTGGATCAATTAGAATTGGCTCTTGATCACCAAAATCATCTTCAACTCCAGACATGAGCATATCATCAGAAGAGTATTTTATAAATAAATTATCCATTACATGATGCTGACGTATGAAATTATGCACCACACAACATGCAACTGAAATTAATCTTTGCCTAGTAATTGGAAAGTTTGACATATCTTTTAAAATTCAAAATCTTGCTTTGAGCACCCCAATGCATCGCTCTATAATATTACGACATGTGTTATGCCTATAATTGAATAAATCTTCCTTCCCCCTTAGTCTGCCTTGGCGCCGATAATCTCTCAAGTGATAGCGTCGACCTCGATACAGAGCGAGAAACTCCAGCATATTTGGGTAACCTGAATCAACCAGATAAAATTGATCTGTAATAGTATTTCCATATTAATAATGTAAAACACAAACTCAAATGAATATACATAGAGAGTTTTTTCTATTACTTACCACTGCAAGGTTTAGAAAAATTATTTTCATGCCTTGTCAATGCGTCTATGAATACCCTGGAATCATTTGCTGTCTCCTCCCAACCCGTATACACAAATGTAAAAAGCATATCGAAATCGCATGCAAACATAACATTTTGTGTAACAATAACCTTTCTACCATGAAAAGATGTCTGAATTGATGTCGGTGCCCATGTTGATACGTGAACCCCATTAATAGCTCCAAGACAATTCTAAAAATACACAATGTCTTAGTAATGATATATTGTAAATGTAACTAGATACATTAGGGTATAATACGTACTTTAAAATACGGAAACCACTTTGGATTGTTCAATATGTGAGGATGGATGCCATTGTGTTCATACGGTCAAATAATATATGTGCCCAATATACAAATAGCTCGTAAAACTCGTTTGAACCACTTGCTACAAGTGTACAATGAATGTTGAAATTAATCTGCACATATTCGATGTTGTGTGTTTTGCCCGATAATTAGTAAGAACAAAGTGACACCTTCTTCAACTGTAACTTTCTTTCCATCTTGTAATAGATTCATCTCTTTTAATGTCCTACAAAAATTCACAAAGACATGTTTTGACATACGAAAATTATCAAAGCAAACTTGGGGGTGTCCATCAAGTATTTCTTGAATATATATCCTCCCAGTAAGAGATAAAGTCCGACACGACATCCGATTAATATATCCAAGAAATTGAGTTATGTCATGAAAAAAATCATTTGCGAGACCCAAAACTATAAGCAAATTAATATCTGGGCCTAATTCATCATATTCATCATCAGATCTTGACATGATCAATCTGCAACAAATCAATATTAAAATTAACACACACATGCATAAAATTAATTATAGATTTATCTCAAACCAATAAACAATTCACAAATTGATATTAAAATCAACACACAGATTTATCTCAAACCAATAAACAATTCAAATTGAATAGCTCGACATAGTCTTCAACATTAAATTTCAAAATATTAAATATGTCTTAAACATTCAAGCCACAAAATATCAAACATGTCTTAAACATTCAAGCCACAACATCAAAAAACACCATTACTTAAATAGTCTTCAGCTAGGTAATAAAAGCAATCCCCATGAACTTGTCAACATATGACCCTACACATTCTCAAGATTGAGGCAATCCAACCATTCAACCCTCCTATTTGATGAAATTTTCATGAAAATTTCTTGTAGACCAGGTTTAAGGAAAGCTTCTGTAGCTTTTGTGTACACTTGGGTAGATAAATTATCCATTTGATTTAAAATTTGCATACACATGCCAATAGAGTAAGGATCACTGAACACACTCGTTGCAGAAGAGCACGATATATCTTATTCACGTTCTAACTTAGCAACCCTCAAATCCAGGTATTTTTTCCTAACAATAGATTCTTCACTCAACTGTTGCAAGGTATTACTCCACTTGTCCATACAAGCATCATATTTTTAAAGTTTAGGATCTTTACGTCGATGTCTATCAGATGATTCTATACTACGACGTCGCCGATTGTTAGGTTCCCCTCCAACGCCCTCATTCTCGTCAACAACCACTTCAACATATAAGTTAACACCTCTATTAATGAATGCTTCTTCGAGCTCTCTCTCTCTTCATCAGATGTGGGAGGCAATTGAGTAGAAGCCCTATGCATATCACCTGTTGCAGTTGCCCCATCGAAAACTTCACTAAGAATGTGAAAATGATCACAACCTTCCTTTCGTATTGACTTGTACTCCTTTTTATTTTTCTATACCATTGATTACAAAAATTAGCATTTTTTATTATACACAAATATACAATAAAAATATATATTTAAATGGATAAAAGCATTTACCAGATAAAATTCTGCCCACACTTCCTCCGGAGCATTCACTTTACCGGTGTCTGGATCCATTGTGACGCCAGTATGCGCAAGCAATGCAGCAAAAAATCATTGTCTTGTGCGTAAATGATTCCATTTACCTTTGAGCCTTTCTACACCATAATTCTTCTTGTAGCTTGACATAATTCTTTATTGATCTCGTCCCAAATCGTATTAGTAAAGGTAGATGTTTGTAACTTATTTTGCTTCACTTTTTCATAAATGATATCGACAAACATGACAACATTAGTCTTGAACTACTTATACTTCTTCATTTCAATACTGGGATTATGCCCTCCCATAATGTATTCTCTAAAAAATTGTCAATGTTAAAAACAACATAAAAATTTTTAGATATTGGAACTTAAATCCAAACTTTTGCTGGTAAAAAACAACATAAAAATTTGGCACTGAACAGTTTTCAAATGTTACAGAAATAGAAGCCGGTTAGATAAAGAGAATCTATGGTTACAACAAAAATAATAAATATAAAGAGAAGCCGGTTAGATACAGTAATTCAACAATGAGCCGTTAAAAACATGATCCCAACCATTTTAAGAATAAGAATATTATTCATTTTGAATCATGCCAACTAATGTGTTGATCCTACTTAGTATGCTAACTATACTTATATCACTGCATAACTGAGATAATATTACTATCATTAGTGAATGTAAGTGTAGCATAAAGCATCTAAGATAATATTTTCAAGTTCAAAATCTTCTAAGTTAATACAGAAAAATCCACTTGATCCTTACTTGAGACGGTGTGTTGGCAACAACTCTTCTGCCCAATGAAAACCCTTAATAAAGGTATCAAGATCCAAAAGGCCCAACCTAGCAATCATCTAACCATGAACACCTCACGACAAAATTCATTGGAAAAACATAACCTATGCACAACCTTACCTGAGAGTTGCCGCATCTAGGTCAAGGAGTTGTGCGATGCTAGACCCTCGTCGAGCACCACTCCGATGCCCAATTTCTTAAAGGCGTTCGAGGCTACGAAAGCCCTCACATCGTCCGTGCCGCCGATCTCCTCGTTGGGGATGAAGGTCAGGTAAACAGTGCAGTCGGGGCCGAACCTAGCAGCCTTGAGGCGGTGCATGACCTCCAAATACTAGATCCCGACTGATTTCATGTCCTGGGAGCCGTAGGCGTAGATGTTGCCATCGGGAATGAGGGCGACAAAGAAGGGCGGGGTGAGCCCACTTGTGGAGCTCGACGGCGACGACGTTGGTGTGGGAATTGAAGAGGATATAAGGGAGTGAGGGACGATGACTGGGTCTCTGCGAGGTTCTCCGCTTGCGATGGGGAAGGAGGGAAGCGGCGACGGCCAGCAGCGGCGGCCGAAGGGCAAGAAGGTTGCGGCGTCAGGGGAGAAAAGGAGTTGTGCGATCAGGGTTAGGGCGTGCGACATTACTGTAGCTGCGTTTTCTATTTGCTAGCCGCAGTTTTCATTTTCCACAGAAAATGATATTTTGTCATTTTCTATTTTTTTAGAAAATGACTTCTCATTTTCCAGAGAATGGGTTTGGAAAACACAAAACAAACAACAATTTCTAGAAAATAAGAAAATAAAAATGGAAAAAGATCAAATCAAACACTACCTTATATTCTCCAGTCCCGACAGCAAGCTAATGCATCAAGTTAGAAATTGTAGATGTAGTTGGATCAACTTACAACATTGCCGCCCAATGACAAGCACAAAGCTCCAGTCAGTTTTACTCAGACCATTCCTACGGGTATCGATGTGCTTGAGGAGATGAATTGTAGAGTTTGTGATAGTCTTGTCTTTGATTCTGCAGTTCTATAGGACTTCCTTGATTTGTTGTGTTGTGATGATGAAGCATGCAGGGATGGAAGTGTTGATGATGCAGATGTTGTTGAGGGTAATGAGATATGCAAAATTTTGGATGGAATTGTTGATGATGCAGATGTTGATGATGATGATGATGATGCATGTAAAATTCTTGGTGGAGTTGTTGATGCTCCAATTATTGAGGATGTTGATGTTGATGAGTTGCCAACTAAGTTTGTTTATGAATTTATTGATGATGGAAGTGTAAGGACTTGTGCAGTGGAGGTAACACCCCAAAAATCACTTCCTTTAGTTGCATGACCACATGAACTAGAGTTACAACTTTTGCCTGACCAAAAGAAGGCCACATTCATTTGTCCAAAATCTCTAGGTACCATCCAACACTGCGAGTTAGTATCTCTTCTGATCTTTTAAGACATTTCGTAGGATGATTCTACTATATATTGCTCATTTTCAATACATGCTTTGTAAAGATTGATATTATTCCATTTTTTCTTACCTTGTATGTGTGCTAACAATGACCACATGAAGAAGGTTTTCACCTCTATTCGGACCATTCTACTACTGGTTTGACTTCTACTTCTGAATCACTTTCAATCACTAGGAATAAAGGGGAGTCTGCTTTTTTCTTGTTTTCCTTTATCATTATACTTGTTTGTTGCTTTGCTTTGTTTGTTACTTTGCTTTGATTGTTTTGCTTTGACTACTTTGCCTTTTATTTTCTACACTGTAATTTTGTTTTACAATTCCTTGAATTCTTCCTAGTAGTACTTTGAGAATCATAAAAGTTCTTTAAGTTTGACTGTTAAGTTTCTAGGTTGTTTAACATGATTGCATGCTCTACTTGTATGTTGTCGATTAGTGTGGTGATAGATTCTAGCTTGGATGATTAAGTTTGATGTTCATAATTACCTAGTGAGGACTATGTCTGCTTATTTTTGTGTGATATGCACTCATGACAATTGATACTCTAGAACTTGTTTTGCTTCTTTTTGAGATTACGGTATCATATGTGTGCATGAACATGATGAAGACTATCTCTTTTCCTATTCTTTGATTTTTTTTCCTTTGGAGTTTTAGTTGAATAACTCACTCAACATTGTTATCTCTTACTAT
>JBBMKF010000021.1:1970185-1980521 GCA_037834155.1 Curcuma caesia | reverse complement strand
CCTCTTGCCAAAGGCAAGGTAAGGCTGCGTACAATGGATCCTTTCCCCGGACTCCGCATGGCGGGAGCTTCGTGCACCGGGCTGCCCTTTCATTATTATTATTTTTGGCAAAATATCACCATTTTGCTTCTATTTTTTATAATGCAACATTATTATTTATGGTTTTCATTTGATTGTTTAGTCTTTAAACTGAGTATAGTCACTGCTTCTCCAACACAACGATTATGGGATTTTGTTTTTGTTAGTTCTCATAAGCTCATTTTTTCACATAGATTCGTTTTCAGTGGTCAAATTGATGTTGCAGGATTTATTAAGATTAGGTAATATTACTGCTTTGATATCTATCTTTTTTTTAAATTAATAATGCATTTATATGTATAGTTTTGACACTGGATGTTTTTATATTTTTTACACACATTGTAATAGTGTTTCTTGATAATATGTTCTGGGAACAATTTTATCCAGGAAGAGTTAGAAATTGCTAAGTCAGAGATTCAAAAGTGGCATTCTGCATTTCACAATGGACCAGCTACTCCAGCCGGAATGTCTCCAGGTTTCTACTTTTATGTACAGTATTGTTTCCTTTATTAGAATATTTATTATTTATTTACTGGTTCTTTTGATATAGAACCCGGATTGGTGCTAACTTATCTCCAGAACTTAAAGTCCTCTGAAGAATCCTTAAAGAACAGGTTGGTTGGATGGTATATTTCTCGCATGCATAAGCTTAACACAGCCAAAGTCTTGACTGTCAGTACGATTGGTTGAATTTGTTTCTTTCAGCTAGAGAAAGCTAAGAAAAGAGAGGCTGCATTTATTGTCACTTTTGCAAAAAGAGAGCAGGAAATTGCTGATCTCAAGGTAAACTTCGTTCCAGTATCTTTCTAAAGCTTTAGTGAGATGTTGCATTATTTATTCTAGTTTCTTCATTATGCTGTCATACATAAGTCAATGAAGCTTTATTATAGTTGGTTCATTTTTTAATATATATCTAGGAGTATGGTTTCCATTACTACATTTCTCCTGCTTAAAATAAAAAGAGAAGGATAGTTACTAATCAACTTGTCACCAATCACTGAAATACTGATAAGATTGCATCATTGTGGTTAGAGCCATGATTTATAAAGTTACCAAATGCTTTGTGAATCAAAAATCTACTTGATGCACAATCCATTCAATTGTCTTTTGGGGTTAAAACATGCCTTTTATGTTTTTATATAGAGTTTAGTTTTCTATAAGTTGTTTGCATCTAGCCTGGTTATCTGAGATTATTCATTATGGTTATGTTGTAGTCTGCAGTTCGAGACTTGAAGACTCAACTGAGACCATCATCAATGCAGGTATGATTCATGAGCATGTACGTTTTGCTGCTCTAGACTAAGTTAGGTATCATTTTAGATAATGTGGTCTGTCTTTTTCTAAAAAATTATTGATTAATAACTGTCCTGCTACTTACTCCAAAATATGCTGTGTTTCCTATAGTAATTTTCTGAAGTACTTTAATCAGTGTGACTCTGTGCTGATCTTTATTTCTCAACATCAGCAAACATGCAAATAGTTAGAAATATCAGTAAGACAGACTCGAATTTCCGTACAAGTAAAATGATCTCAACAGAACTGATTAGTGATGAATGGTGGGTTTCTATAACAATATTCCTTTCAACTTCATGGTGATGTGAATTATGAAGTAATTCACTTTTAACCTTTTAATCACTTTTGTCAAATGGACTATTAGATAATTGACTAATCTAATAAACCGGAAGTTAGTCTAGAACATGACCTTAGATGCATTTTCCTCTATATTATGTTACATGTTTTATCCAATTGTAACTTATTTGCATGTGCTGTGGAGCTTTTTGTAGTTCACTGGGAATTTAGTGATAGGATTGATGTAGATGAACTAGAGTGGCTAGAGGGGGTGAATAACGATTCTATCTACAAGGGGATTTTATTTTATTTGAAACCTCTGTTTCCTACTTCACGGCTTGACGATCCACTCATTTGATCAATGCTGCTATTCCCTTTATAAAAGATATTCTTTAGAGGTGGAGAAATCTCTTATGGTAGTACTACTTTTCGAATTTTATCAAAGCTAGTAGAAGTTACCTTCTAACAGATCTTAGTTGTGTTTATCTCAGTTCGATGCAGTAACAAAATATTGTAAATGTTTGTGTGCTAATGCAAAACTAAAACGCAATGCATGCTTATATGAATGAGCCTCCATGGCTGTCCAATGACCACTTTTTAAATAACTCCAGTTGATTGGAATCAACTTTAGCCAGCCAACTAGAATTCAAATTAAAGAGTCGTTGACATGATCTTATTGGAAAATCAGTCAACTCAAAGTATCTCCAGTCAACTCAAATCTAGTTGAGTTGATTGGACTTTTTTTCAGCCAATTCAAACTCCACAGAGAGCATTTTGTTGCTGTCTTCAATCAGAATTACTCCTAATCGACTCAATCTTCGTAGAGATCCTGACTTTGTAGCCTTTGTAAAGCTATGAGGTTGAGCTTGGTCACTGGCTAAGGGTAGGATGATTCTCTATAAGGCTATATAAGCACTTTCCCGAATAAGTGAATATGAGAATACATGTCACGCATCTCTTGAGCTCACTTCAGGTTTTCATCAATTTGCCCAAGGTCATTCTCCCACATCTTCCACACGTACCCAAAGGTCGCACCTCTAGAGCTGCATCCTCTTGCCCAAAAGTCATGATTCCAGGACTTCACAATTTGCAAAAGCCTCGCCTGTAGGATTTCATCATTTGTCCAAGCACCTTGCCTCCAGAACTTCATCCATCAGATGCCTCATACCATCCAGTGACAGTAAACTGAATTTGCAACTTGCCAAGTCTATGTAAACTCAATGTACATGTTCAATACACTGGCAAACATAACTTAAATCTTTTGCTATATATTAAAACATCTCAGTCGAGCCTGACTACTTTGGGCTGATTATACAACATTTAGTAATAGCAAATATAGTTCCCTGGAAATTTAGCACTAGGAAATCGAATTCAGTCGGAATTTAGCAACAGCAAAGTGTATTATGAAAGTCTAATGTCTGTCCAGAATGAACTGGGATGTAGTTATTCTGGATTTTTATTTTATTTTTTTTTGAGTTATTTGGTTGCCTGCAAATCAGGATTTTTGTGCTAAGAGGCCTTAGTTACAGGAAGTTGACATTTTGCTCTGCAAGGCAATATATAAGCAATGTAGGCAGTTCATGTGATGAAGTTGCCAGTGTTGGGGTCTCCCAAAGGTATTTGGGGTATCCTAAAGGTATTCTTCTTTTTGCCTGTTGAAGGAGTGGAAATCAATATGGTAATTATAAGTACAAGGGGATTAAGGATAGTATGCCTGCATAATTACTTTTCCTCCTAGATTCTTCTGGATACGTCTTGATTATTTGTGTCCAACCTGGTTTGCGTCGTGTACATTCGTACGTATATGGAAGTTCGAGATGAAAACAGTTTGTATCTTTATTGTAATATAAACTGTAAGATTTCATGTGCTGTGATACAGAGACAACTTGACTTTTGTCCATTTCAGGCACCTTTGTTAAACTTGATTTTATCCTTTATTAATCTTTTTGACCTTAGTTGGTTGTGTTTCTGAATTATTTGTTTGTTTAAATTGGTTTACAAGTACAAGATATCTCATCTCCAGCATATGATTAGTTTTGACGATGGGACCATCTATTTTGTGTTCTGTATGCATGTCTCCAATGGACTTGCCCCTCTTAAACCTCGTTAGTCATCATTGGATTTCTTTTGTATGATTGGAACTTGGAAGTTGGCTTACCTAAATATTATTTGCCATTTGCTTTCACAGACAAAGAGGTTATTACTTGATCCAGCAATACATGAGTTTACCCTTCTAAAGGTACTCCCGTAGGCTTATTTCTACCTTCCTTTTTTATCTTCCTAAAGTTACAATCTTACTATAATTGAGTGGTCAGAAGCAGTTACTTTTTTGTATCAGAATTTGGTTGAAGAGAAGGAGAAAAAAGTCAAAGAATTGCAAGACAATCTAGCTGCTGTCAACTTTACTGCATCCAGTAAGCTTGGGAAAATGTTAATGTGAAAGTGTAGAACATTGCAAGAGGAGAATGAGGAGATTGGAGCTATGGCTTCCGAGGGGAAAGTAATACCACCTGTCTCTATTTTACATCATGTTATTTATGACACATAAACCCATTTTGTTGTGTTTAAATGCATCTTTACTTTCTGCAACGAGGGAATAAATCAACAAACCTAATGCCATTTACTCAATGTAGATGCCCTTTGGTTACCATCATGAGATGTGAGTTAAGGATGTCTGAGATGCTTAAGGATTTCATTTATTTATTTATTGCTTTTTTTAAGGAGGTTTAGTTACCTTCTGAAGTAGTTCATTCTATTTTTTTTCCGCATATGCAAAGCAATACCTTACACAACTACTTTGTACATTGTGCTTTTGATCTTTCAAACCTTAATTGATTTTTTTTGTAGATCCATGAATTGGGAATGAAGATTTCCGTGCTAAAATCTCAAAATGCAGAACTAAGGAGCCAATTTGAACGTTTGCACGCACGAGTGCTCAATATTTTTGAATATTACAATGTAGTGAATAATTTTGTGTCCATTACTGCCAAATTTTTTCTCCTCAAATCTAGAGATGCATTCCTGATGTTTGCAATCTTTTGCTTCATGCAGCATTATACGAGCACATGGAAGGACTAACAAATGATATGGAAAGATCAAATGAAATGGTAACTTCCTTTATTCCATTTTGTTGCTTTTGGATTGAAATTAAAACGTCTGGAGAATGGGACTCTCTCTATATTAGTATAACTCTACCAGTGGAGATTTTTCTTCGTTTAATCAGATTGAATATGATTGATTATATGCGAGTACGAATAGAATTCCAAATCCTTGATCAGCTTCTTTTAACCCCCTAACAAATGACACCAGTTGAGGAGAAGGTTTGGATGTCAGTTTGGTGCTAATCTGTAATGTGAAGGATCTCTATGATTTCCAGTTATGTTTAAGCCAAATATACATATCAGAATTGGTCATTTGGGAAGTGAAGTTTCATCCTTCATCAAATATGTTTTGTAATTCCATTTGAGTTTTCGGATCATATCGAGGTTCCTGTCCTCACAAAATCACTAAAATCAGTCCATTCCTTTATGATCTTTAACTTGGGGCTCAAGCATTTTAGTCTACTCTCTTTGATTGTATGACTTGTATCAAGAAGATCGAAATACTAATGCTCGAAATCATACATCTCTCAGGTTTATATCTCGCAAGAGAAACAGGAAGCCAAGGACTTGGAGCTGAGAAAGTTGAAAGAACTACTTTCCCAGAAGCAAGCCACTGAGGAAAAAGATGAAGACGATTGCGACAACGTCGATTTCGACAAAGAAGTGGCCGACGAAATTAACTCTCTGGAAGTCGAGGTGCAAGTTTAGATTAGCAATGAAGAACTGCAGCTAATGGATTCTTACAGGTCTCTATCTGTTAAAATTATGGAACCATGGGTCACTTTGTACCCCTTCCTTTTGATCTGTTAATCCCTTTTGCTGCAATTTTACATATTAACAGAGGTTGAGCATGCCCTAAGAAGGGAGTTCTGCTCAAAGGAACAGATAGTTTCATAAACATGTGCCAAGAATGTTTCCTCTTTTTGTTAGTTTTTAAATTATTATTTTGTTGTAAAAGAGAAAGTTAAAATTACCGAATTTCTATTAATCAGACAAAGAATTTTCAAAACATTTATTATTGTTATTTTTTTATTTTAGAATTTGAAGTTTGGCTACCAACGTGGCTAAGTATGCGAAGATCGAATCCTCAATCTTCCAATAATGTAATATAGTAGATTAAAATAAAAAGCTGATTTTTATTAAGGCAGAAGTGTTTTAGATAGAAGATTATAAATAAATTATAATTTTTAAATTTTATTTCTTCAAGTATATAGTATTGAGTTGTATTTTTTACTATATCATAATTTATATTTAAATAAATTTTATTTTATTTTATTATTATTAATCAAGTTTTTTAAATTTGTTTTGTTTGATGCATATATTTGTCATAGTTTATATCACCTAACTGGAACATCTATTGATCATTTATGTGCATATCTGTATCACTTTAAATGTGTCTTTTTGAGTTTTTCTTAATAATTGTAATTCTAACTCTTTTTAATATTTTTAATTTTTATCTCGTTTATCCTGGTATGTTTGTATTCACTTTAACTAGAGTCGTCAATTTGGGTTGGATCCGTCGGATTAGCCCGCCCGGCCATACAATTTAGGTGGATTGGATTGAAATTTTATCAATCTATTTTAAAGTGAGTTAAGATACGTCGATCCATCTAGATCTACGGCTCGCTTGGGTTGGCTTGCGAGTTGAAAATTTTATTTTTTTCTTCAAAATTTAAACTTAAATTAGTATATATGCATCTCAAAATATATTATATTTCACATCCTAAGTTCCACTACTTAATTTTAGGAGTCGTCCTTCTATTATAGCAAAAAGTGATACTTTCAGGCGGCCTCTCCATTTAATTTTAGGAGTTATTTTTTTTTATCATGGCAAAAATGATATCTTCACCTTGGGGGCTTCTCCAGTACTACCGCTAAATGAAATAAAAGTAAATCATGAGGGACTATGAGGGACTTCGTCAGGCACAGCGTCATCCTTCTATTATAGCAAAAAGTGATACTCTGCATGAGGGAATGAGCATTCAGTGGGGCATTCTACATTTGTTGAGAATCGACCCCAAGACTTTATTTTGGCAACGCCCATGTAGGAACCAACCGCGCCAATCTACGGGGCCATATTTTTTTCTATTAATATTATGCTTCAGGTGTAATATTCAACACTACTAACCTATATTAGGTAGTTTCAAAAATGACTTCCTAATCTTTACAAATCTTTTTAATTATCTTTCTTTTCAACTATAAGAAAATCAATTTCTGATTTATTGTTTCCACTTTTAAATGTGATCAAGTGTACTTTTTTTTTGAAAAAAAATATGTTAGCTAATATAAGATCATATAATATCGTAAAATCCATTATAGTTTCCCTTCTTCCAAACTAATAACTTCGTGCACTTATTATATTTCTCATTTTTTTATTCCTACATATTAATTTAGATCTCCTCTTATTAAAATCAATTTAGTTGGTGTAATATTTTATGATATTTCATCTAAGTTATCCTAAAATATAGATTTGATGTGTTCAGATGCATATATATATATACTAATTACATTAATAATTTTTTTCATCACTATTATCTTAAGAGCTATAATTTTATCTTCGTTTCTAACTACTACTATTTCATCTTTTAACAAATTATCGACAACAATACCTACTTCATTTCTTATTTTACTCCTTCCTTCCTGTATATATATCATAATTTAAAATTTGAATTCTCTATCATTTTTTACTTTTTTCCTATCTATTTTATCTCTTATACATACAAAATATTAATTCTTCTTCTAATTATCATATTACTATTGCTATTATTTTATCAGTGAGTGTTTTTAAATTTCATATTCTAAAGCTTAAATAATTAGATTTATTATAATATTTATTTTTATCCAATTTATGATGTATATTTAATACTATACTTGAATTCTCATAAAGATATTTTAATGGTTCTTGTTAATACATTATTGTTCCGGCTCGATGCCGACGATAGTCAAGCCACCAGTTAATAAAATGTCATGTCAACCTGTATTTAATCCGCCGACAAGAAGGACCTGAGGAAGAAAGAACTGAACGAACTGATTAGTAGGGCGCCGGAGATTCCCGGCAAGGTCACTCCGACGCTCAAGTTAGAAACAGAAAAATAGAAGTGCTAGTATGTGTAGAGAATTCCAGATGATTATTTTTCATACCTGTGGGGCTTATATAGATGTAGAGGGGACGCGATCATCGGATCTCCTTGCTTACGATTGGTTGGGACAGCGCCATCAACGGACAGTTTTATGACAGTTTCCAAATATCAGATGGCTCAGCAGTGTTGGTTATCTTTATTCGATGGCTAGGATGATTGGGGACCAAATCTGAGCAATCAGTCTATATCCATATCCTTTTGGATGAGTTGATAAGTCTGACAAAAAGTAGACTTAATTGTCTGTTGATGGCTGACCTGATGCCTGAGGTCAGAAGATGCATGACCAATCTGTATGAGTGGCCGGGCGGTGCGGATATTGTCCGAGCTTATATGCATCGCCGAACTGAACCAAGTATGCGTTTGAGCTTTCCCGTGTATGCTTGAGCTGACTTGAGTGAGCGGCCAAGCTCACCTATATATATAGTCAAGCTGAACTAAGCGTGTGATCGAGCTTTCATATGTATAGTCGAGTTATTCAGAGCGACTGATTGAGCTTGTTGGGTGACACTGAGACCAAGTCATGAGGTCAGCTTCTGAGGCCGAGATCATGTCATGAGGTTGGCTATTGAGTTCAGGACCATGTCATGAGGTCAGCTCATGGAGCTGGGACCAAATCACTCATAGAGCTGGGACCAAATCATGAGGTCAACATATGATGTATGTATTTTACTAAGATTACTGTAAGAGATCGAGGTATATAGACCGAGGCTAGGAAGAGGTCGGCCCAAGTACCAAGACACGTGCCGACCTCATAATGAGGTCGGCAGTTTCTTTGGGACGAGGGTATTGGAGCCAAGAAGGAGAGAGATCAGGCAGGACCTTTCTCATGGGTGTTTTACCTATCTTTCATTGCTCTTTTCCTACCCATTGTCCAAGTCATTGCTAAATATCTATGCTAAGAAATGCATCGACCTCCTAAAGAGGTCGGCCCCTTCTTAAGGGTGGATATCGTGGCCACTAAGAAAGAGATCAGGATTCTCTGAGCGGGCGCTTTACTAGTTTTTCAATATTTCCCTTCTCATCCATCATCACTACGTATTCCCGCCGGATCAATTATAGTAGGACATTATGAAAAACATCCTAATATTAATACAATAATTTAATATACCTATTTATTAAATATTTATTTATGAGTCCACGTTCATAGACAATCTAATATTTTTAATCGAACTTAGATGGAGTTTGACGGGTTGAAGATTATAAATAAAATATTATTTTAATAATTTTTAAAAGAATACTTTCGATTTACTATCTACTATATTTATATTATAAACTAAAAAAATAAAAAGTCTCATCAACCCGGATACTTTTTAATTTTTTAATTTTTAAAATTTTAAATTTCTCTTTTTTGAGCCGGTGGATTCTGGAACGAACACATTCTCACCCTCGTACGGTCGCACGTGTCAGGACTCAGGAGGAATCCAGCAGGCTCGTCGAAGCGTCCGGAGATGTAGATCCGACACGTGGGTCACGTGGTTCTGGAGCCGTTGATTCCTCTGCGGAACGTACCAGAATCCAATCCAATCCACTCAATTAATTATTCCGGAAATTCAATGTGTCGCCCGTGCAGACTTTCGTAACAACTTCATTATCCTATAACATAAATATTTTTATAATTTAATAATTATTTATTAATATGATTAAAAAAAAAAAGCATCCATGTATCACCGTCAATTTAGATAAGTCCATCAGATTGATCCATCCGACCAAACAATTTAATAAAATTAAATTAATTTATTTTAAAATGAATTCAGATAGATTAATCTGCCTAGATCATGATCCACATGGATTGACCCATGACGGACTTGATTGATTCACGAGTTGAAAAAATTTATTTATTTATTTTAAATTTTAAAATTAAAATAGAAAACTTAATAGATGAGTCATCTTGATCTATCTAAATCACAATTCAAATTTAAAATTTTATTTAATAAATTTAAACTTTAATTAAATTTAAAATTTTTAATATTTTTTATTTTGTATAGACTCATGAGTTGGCCTGTTTAATTCGTAACCCATTTTGTATTGAGTTGGGTTGGAGATTTCTCCATCACAAATGGTCAGGGGGCCGATCGTGTAGGCCGCTAAGGTGACGGATTCTACCTTTTTACAGAAGTGGGTTGGAGATTTCTCAATCTATTAAGTTGATTAGGGATGGCAACGGGTTCGGGGATTGACGGGGAAGCCTTCTCCATCCCCGTCCCCGAAACCCAAACTCATATATCATCCCCGTCCCCATCCCCGTCGGGTATCATAATTTAAATATCATCCCCGTTCCCATCGGGTTTCGGGTATCCAACGGGTTTCGGAGATCCTCACAGATTTTGGAGGTGATTTTCCCCGCAGGTATTTTCATAGATGGATCCCCATACCCATACCCATACCCATCCCCATCCCCGTCATGACATATTTAAAAAGTATTTTTTAAAATTTATTACTTTTTTATTA
>JBBMKF010000021.1:1924311-1952628 GCA_037834155.1 Curcuma caesia | reverse complement strand
AAACTGGATCACGAAAAAATTAAACATTTTTTAATAATAAAATAAAAGCTGAGTATAAAATATTTTTTATTGAATAAAAACCTTTTACCGACCAGATAAAATAAATAATAAATTAAAGATGCACCTTGCTTTCAATCCAGATTTTCTTCCCTCCCCTAATTGACCTTCTTCAACTCCAGTTCTAGATTTTTTGGTTCAGTTATAGGGTTTCTTGATTCAGTTCTAGGTTTTGTTTTGTAATTAATAAAGAGTTCTAAAAACGTATCATAGAGGAAAATCATGATTGAAAAGATAATAAATAATTTTTTAAAAATATTTACTTTTAAAACATCTGAAAAAACACTTTTAAAACATCGTTTTGACCTTTGTTGAAAATTATTTTATCAAATTTTAAAATCTATTATGATTTTCAAAAATGATTAGACCAAGTTTTGACTATAGGAAATCCTTAAATTGTTGGCGTAATACTTTATTTGATGATTGACAAAAGAAAAGAAGGGAAACTTAAGTCAAATAATTCAGTAATTTCTCATAGTGTTAAAAATCCTTTGATCTATAATTTAACTTAAAAAATTATTAAATATCAAACAGGAGGAGATTGTTGGTGCAATATGCCTCTAAGGTTTCAATGTTTGACAATATACTTAGGTCTGATCAGTTTGGCTAAGGGTTGATTTAAACAAGACCTAATGTTTGGATGTGGTGAAGTCTAATCAGGTCAAAGTTGACCATATGATTAGCAAGGAAAGTCTTAATTAGAGGTTAGGAAAGAAGTCCTAATAAGTGAGACTAGGTAAAAAGTCTTGACAGATCAAGGATACCAGGCGGGAAGTCTAGACGGATCAGTGGATTAGACATCTAGTAGATTGATGGGTCAGCGAAAATCGAACATCGAAAGTAAAGTTCTGGGGGTTAGAGGATTAGATGATGAGCAAGAAGTCTAAGCAAATCAAGGGGGAACGGATGTTTGACAGGTGGAAAATCTACCGAGTGACTAGTCTTAACTGAAAGTTAGGCAAGAGCAAGTCCAAACAAGTCAAGGATGATCGGATATTTGGCAAAAGAAAATCTTGAGAGAGTAGCTTTCAGGTAAGCCTAGTAAGATAGACCTACAAGGTAAGGCTTAAGTAAGTCAGTAGGTCAGATAGACTACAGTAAGACTTAGATTGTTTGCTTGTTTGTTGTATACTTATATTGCAAGAATCAGAATCTGGAAGCAAGATTAAGAAAGTATGGCAGAAGCAAACATAAGCAATCAAATCAAGCCTAGAGTCAACTCAGGTCAAATTTGGTTGAACTATCTTCTAACACCCAGGTCATATTCAAGGAGCCTGAACAGTTCAAGCGCCTTGGTCTAGTCCAGATGCCCAAACAGACCAAGTAGATCCATGGCCCGGATGGTTTAGGTGCTTGGACTAGGATGAGAATCGGCTTAGATAAAGACCGACGGAGCCAGATCAGATTGAATCGGTTTGAGACATCTGAAAGAGTCTTTATAAAATCTATACAAGCAGCATCAAAGATCAATCAACTAACAACTACTCCCAAATTCCGTGATGCTCGTGAACGTGATTGAAGCTCTGCTCGTGTGACCGGAGAAGTTCTAGGAAGGGTACATTGCACTCAAGACTTCTAGATTGACTCTAATCGAGTGTTTGTGATAATTTGTCTTACTCTTTACGTTTTATTCTTTTTTATTATATTTTGACTGTAAGACAAATTTCTCTACCTTCGAAAAGAGTTCCGAAAAGGAAATCACTAGTGGACAAATATCTCTTATATATAGATCTTAAATGTACTAACCCTGAAGGATTGAAAAGCAAATAAATCCGTGTGTTGTTGTATTTTGTATTTTAAATTCAACTATCAATTTTTTGTAATAAAATTGAACGATCGAATGAATGAGATTTGCCTCTTCCCTCTCTATCACATACAACGGTCCTCTTGGTTTGGTATCTTGAGCTACGCAAGCCTGAATTATAGATGGAAATGGGGGAAAGAAAGGAGGCCTTAGAGAAAGACTTGCAAGACAGAGAGAGTGAATTCGAGAGAAAGAAGGTTATTGAGTTAAATGAGGTACAATCTTTGAGCAGCACTAATAAGTTGGCAAATAGAAGATTGGAATTGGATAATATATCTATGATCAATTCAATTAAGGATTGATTCAATTAGAATCTAATATTTGAATGTAAATGAAGTCTAGTAAAATTAAAATTGATCAAATGATTGAAGACTAGATAAAAAATCTTAATTAGTGAGATTGGACAAAAAAAAAAGTCTTGACAAATCAAACATATTGATATTCTACGTGTGCTCAGAAGGGAAATGAAGGATCAAAAGGAGAAATTTGTCGAGGATAAGGAATTTTTTTTCTAGCCACGACCGAACGGTTTAACAAATGCAAAAACTGTGGCATTCAAGTGCTTGACTTGGAGCCTCTCAGCCTCCAAGACACTGAAGTTGTTCAACTACCAAGATATCTTGACCTTCAATGATGATACGAAGCCTAAGGATTCTGAAACTACTACCCAGCAAATGCTATCTCCATCTTTAACATCATCTAGCCGTTTCACATGCATGGCTGCAAGAATGTTCTCGTCTGTTTGACTTCTCCCCTTCTCCCCTAAAAAAAATGGAAGACGTGGAAGATCAAAAGAAAAGTTCTCTATTTTTTTTGTGCAAAACTTGATAGTGAAGCTTTGGAAGGAGGAGTTTATGATGAACTGCTGTTAGATTCGATTGAATCCACATATATCTCTAAAACAATATGACATTGGTCATTTTGAATTCACGTCTTTATGGTTTTATTTTTGAATTTTATCCAAAAAAATCTCATACCAATATAGATATATTTATCTTATAACTTTAGAATCTTTTTCATGTATTTTCAATATAGGATTTTGATTGTATATTAACAATTACCCTTCAAATAAATGATCACTAAGAGTCCTTCCTAATGGTTCCAACGGATTTTTTACTGGTCTGGGTCTCAACAGATCCCCTTAACAATCCTAACGTACCCTTTAGTGGGAGTCTCTAATTATTCCTTTGTAAGGGTTCTCACATAACATTACATAGACCATGCTCTGATACCATTATTAGATTTGATGGAATTCATATATACTTTCAAAATGGTATGATATTATCCACTTTGGGCTCACGCCCTCATAATTTTATTTTTGGATTTTACTCAAAAAGTCTCATACCAATACAGATATTTTCATCTATAATTTCAAGAACTTTTTTTTATGTATTTTCAATATAAAATTTTGATTGTATCCCAACACCTGCATCATTTCAAAGAATTTCTTTCAATTCCTTTTACAATTATAGATCCAAATCAGGTAGTGAAATTTGCAAAAGGGATTGATGGAGAAAGAGATGAGTCAGATCCTTCTTTTGAAGTTGAGGATGATTTAGCTGATGTCAATGGTATCCAAGCAGAGAATATAATGCTAATGAGTTGCTTCCTTACGAGGGAAATGTCTAGCTCTCAAATTTTGCCGGTTTAACATCTTTAATTGGATCGACACGAAGCTTCCCTTCTTCAGTTTTTGTTTTTTATTTCTAGTTTTCTTGCTCGTTCGAGCGTAATAAACGTATTATCTTGTATTGCGATGCTCGATCTCAAAGTCAACTCACAATATTTGTATCGATTTTAAGGGAAATTAAGTTTTACTCTGACAAGGTCAACGGTTTTGGATAAGCTGCCATATCTACGTTAAAGTCAACGTGTTGCCTTCGTTTAAATCCACAAAAATTACCCCAGCACCGTGATTCTTCCCATTCTTTTTTTAGAAAACAAAAACAGAGGTATATGTAAATCTACCATAATTTTTCTATAACTAATCTATATTTATAATTTTAAATTTTAATAATTTATTAAAATAATAGAGGAATTTTGACGTAATTATAAAATTATTACTATGTGATTTAGAAATCACGAGTTCGATTCTCATAAATAACCTAATAAAATTATGTTGTAATTTTTTTATTAAAATATACATTTAAAGGTTTATATCAATCAAAATGTAACACATAATTTTCTATATATTAAAGAGTGAGAGCTGAGGAGTATATTTATTTTCTTATTTATTTTTTAATAGTGTATTTATTTTTTAGTTAAGACGCTTTGATTGTTTAAAAGGTTCAAAATTATATTACGTTGATAGTATTTATAAATTATAATGAATATATAAACAATAAATTGAAAAATACACGATAAACACTAATTATCAACCACAAAACAGAGACTGAAGCAGAAAATCACAGCGAACTAATTACTGTAACCGGCGGTGACCGGACTCCTGGCGGCGTAGGACGGAAACGGGCTCCTCATGGGCGAGCGCGGTGTGGGCACCTCCGACAGCCGTCGGCCGCCCGCGTCGTAGTAGATGACTCCGGGGAAGTCCAGCGGCTTGCACTTCTCTCCCATCAGGATCGTCCTCCGCCACACGCTTCCGTCCTCTTCGACGCCGACTGCGTCGGCTGAGCAGCTCCAATTCCACCACTCCCTCTTCTCGCGACGGCGGCGGCGACGGCCGGAGGGGGAGACGACGTCGCGCTGGCAGCCAGAAAGTCTCCTCGCTGCACGTAACACGAGGGTGGCGACGGCGTCGAGGAACCGGAGACCCATCGCTGCCGCTTTGCCAGTGCTCCGGCGGTGGTGCAAGTGGTGGCTCGCCTGCTGCACGGTTTTATAGAAGCGAAGAGGAAGACGGGCGGCGGAGAAATTGAGGGGCGGTTCAGAAACTGAACCGGGTTTATTCCACCGGTCAGGTCGGTTCAAAGAACTAATAAACGAAAAAAAAATCTGGAGGGTTGTTTTCAGTTAGATGAAGACCAAAGGAGAGAGAGACTTCTTCAAAGGGCTATTTTGCCAAACAATGGACTGACTTAGTTTTAAAAAGCATGAATTATTAATCAACTAAAATGTCCTTGTTATATAAGAGGATATAGATTTGCTTCGGGATATAATTGAATTAGTTACGATGAAACAGAATGGTTGAAGTAAACAAAAATTGAATTTCGACAAAGCTGAAATAATGCCCTCTTCCGTCATGATCAATTACAGCTTTTTGATTTATCTCCTCACAGATGATCATGAACCTGACTATATGGAGCCATTAGATAGCGGATTCCATTTTTTTACTGAAATAAGATATAGATTTAAATTTTAAATGAGATTAATATTTTAAAAATTAATTTTTAAAATATATAAATAAATTTAAAAAATTTATTTATTTTCAAAATTATCAAATAAAATTCAAACACTTAAATTATAAAAAAAACTTTACTATTATTTTTTTTTAATTTAGATCTACAATTCTTACTATCCGATTAATCCTAATTGATTTAGCCTCATAAAAAAATTTTTATCAGCTACTAAGATAAATTGAGAAGCATAGATAAATTCTATAAAAATTTCTACCAACTATCCAAGTAAATCGAAAAGTATAAATGAATCTTGATAGATGATCCAACATTATAATTAAAATTTTTCAAACTCTCCCTATATTAACCATCATCATCTCAAAGTCAAATTTTCATATGCCAATCTCACAGTGTTTGTTGGCTAGCGAGAGTTAAGAGGGTCATTAATTACGCTCAACTGTGTTGCAATCTCAAATTTATTTTGACAAGTGACACTTAGCGATCCTTTAATTTTTGTCGTGGCAAGTTGTTAATCTTGACTTTAATTGTGGTTTAGCTAACCTCAACAAGCAAATCACCAATTATCCTACCTAGATGATGGCTAGGAAACAGTCTAACCCATTTCGTGTGATAGCATGCAAGATATTTCTTTAATTTGGTCTTCCATTCAAACTCAAAACATGAAAAATATTTCTCATCATTTTAATTTTCATCAATGCACCAACAAGAAGAATACCTTCTCGCCCTTAAATAATTGTGTTATTTCAAGTTGGGGAAGAATTCCTACCAATCCCTATAATTAGCTAATTAAGAAATATCAAACATTAATTAGACAAAGTTAGTTGTATGTCATCCATTAAGTAAACAAACAACGAATATGTGAGAAGGTGGTGATGATCTTTCCATCAAGTAAATGATAGCTTAAGAACTAATTTGGTTCAAAATTTTGCCATGGTGGGTCTCAAGCAAGCAACAAATGACCATGGCAAGGCGACCGCAAAATGAAGAGGAAGAGTAACCAAAATCAAGAACATTAGTCGTCAACAAAAGGCAATTCATAAGTAATCAACAACATTAGTTTCAATTGGAAACTAAAAAGCTAATGTCACTTGTCCAATAGATCCAAAGATTATAGATAGTTGGGTTAACTTCTTCATTAGTGTCCATAAATAATAATCACAAAATTAATCTCAAGAACTTGTATTAAATCATTAACTGTGGAACATTTAAACTTAACAACTAGAACTTTATGCAGTACAGATCTCCACCTTAGGCCTTTCTCAGTTCCAGCAATTTCTGGAATGCTACTAAAGAATAAACCATCCTTTCTTGCCTTATAGGGATCAAAAAGATAATACATTACTCTTTCCCACAGGTGAATTCATAGGAGTCTATTATAGCGAAGAATTGAAGCATGCCCGTAATTTGGGTTACAAAATAATACCTCTCAAGGGATATATGTTTGAGAAGAAAAGCAGTCCATTCGAAAGCTTTGTATCAAGTCTCTATAAGAGCCGACTAGAAGCCAAGAAAGAGGGTTCAGAAGCAATGTCATTACTAAGATGCAATTATTTCAAATCCACACATTGCCGGGGAAGACAATGGCTTAACAAGTGCAGTTGGGAACTCTTTGGAGTTCACTATTGCATATTTAGAGACAAATCTTGCATTATATACTTCCAAATAAGATATAATCACACTTATAGAAATGGACATATACCTCAACATGGAGAATCATGAGTCATTTGTGGCAAATTTGATTCATTTGGATTTTGTATCCCTTAAAGCTTAAAGGGCTCTGCCGCTACCAACTTGATTTCTTCAAACTAAAGAAGAAACTTGTGTTGGAGGCCTTGCTTGTGATGGAGCCTTTGGAATGACAATTGATATCCTTGTTACATTAGCTAGAGCTTATTTATTTATATTCATTTCTATCACAACAAGATGGACTTTCCCAAGGATGAGAATGGACCAGCTATTAAATCTTGGGTAATCTATCATTGACAACTTCTTCTCAACTTGTTTCACCATAAATTAAATAATAGAATACCATAAGAATATTCTAGATTCTTAACCCCTTTCAAACAAGAGACAGAAACATCAATTTATTCATGGATATCTACAATATATTTCCAATGTTGACTAGGTTCAAGAATTATGGTAAGAGCTACAAGGTACATTGGTCAAAGTTTCATAATTACCTTACACAACATTTTTGCGATCGAATTCACTTTGAATTTGATAAGTCTATTGCTTGCGAAGTATGTGCTTGTGTATGCCCAATAGATCTACCAGTTGTTGATTGGAGATTGGAAAGTGATATGGAAAGAAACAATTACCTAATTATAGTACTGAATTTGGGGCCTGTATATTTTGTGGTGACTGTGTCAAGTATTGGGGGGTCTCACAACTTGGATGGTGTGTTCGATCCTGATATTTGGCTGCTACTCAAAGCTTTTATCACTTTTCGTCGCCACATGGACGTTTCTGGATCAAATTTAAGTTCCCAAGTTGGCCAGTAGTGAAGATCCTGCTTCAGTGTCAGCACATGTGGCTTCCCATTCAAATGTACCGTCCTCACTCTCACAAATTCTCCATGCTCCAGCCTCTGTGTTTTTGATAAAAAAACAATCTTATACATCTTAAACACGTCAAACAAAAGCAGAGATGGGCATGATAAGGCGTACCTTTACCACTTCTAGAAAAGCTTCTAGGTCTGGTGTTGGTTTCCCATTTACCTCAACTATCCATTGCAGGGCGTGAAGACCATATCTATGAACTGGACTTCCATGGCACTTTCTGAACAAAGAAATCAATCATTTACCAAAGTGCAATAACACATTTGAGTTTTATGTTGTTTCAGCAGCATAAAATTTTTGTGAAAAATCTAGGTGCCAGAAGAGAGTGGAATGTTCATGCAAATAACAGTTAAAGGTCCCTGAGCACAAGAAAATGGTTGCACTTCTGAGGGATTGCTCATCCCAACCCTCAGCAGGCATGCGTTACCAAAACATTTCCCATAAATACAGAATACTGTTTCAAGAGCAACAAATGAGCCCTCACTATTATCTTCAACTAATTAAGCATAAAAATGAAATATGCAAGTTGGTATCATGGTTTCAAGAGCTCAGAAATACCCCATTTACACTTAAAATCATAAGACTTTTCTCTCGAGAACAAATAGTTTACTATTTCTCCTAAGGCATTTAGTTGAAGTCACAGAGTCATGGATAGCTGATAAGGGGCCTGAAGTTTTTACATGAAACCCAAAGGGAGATGAGAACAAAATAACTATAAATTAATTTTTATGACGGATCGCATAATTTCATTACCTACGACTGGCTAAATGTCATCTTGTCGCATTAGTATAAACCGTAAACAAGAACCTACTAGCTGAAAAAGTGCTGGTTTCTTACCTTGCTACATATACACCATGCCCTTCTTCAGGAAGAAAACCGAGTGAACGAACCGCTGAATGTGGATCCTGAATTATGCATCCACACCAATTCACCATGCGAGTTGTTCCATTGCCATCCCTTATGTCAGTTCCGACAATAATCTCTCTTTCTTGACCCTGTATCAATAGAAAACATAAACACCAAGTTTTCCTCCAGATATTCTGAATCAAATAACCCGTCTACCTGACATAAAATAGTCATTTTAAGTTCTCCAGCATCGTTGTCACTTTTGTCTAGCTCCCTGCAAGCATTTTCTATGTCAAGAAAGCATGTGATTGGTTCTTTATTGATTGCTAGAATCATGTCCCCTTGCTCTAGCAGGCCTTCAGCCTTTGATCCTGCTAAACAACCTTTTACACGTAGGACCTGCCTTCTAATAGGATCCTTTTTGGCAAGGACCTGAAACAATAGAAATACATACTCAAACTACAGAATTAAGTCAAAGTCGTGCCCTTAGATACAAGATTGGCAATTGTAACTTCTGAACTGAATAAAACTATCGTCAGGAACATAAAAATTAATAAGCATGTTTATTAGATTTTAGGCAAGTTAACACAGTCCATTATGCTCTATTACCAACCTTCAACCAAGCTGTAAATATGAAGAATTAAAGGTACTTTTGCAAGATTGCCTTGCTCCCCTACCAAGGATTGCAAGCATATTTACAATGTTACAACAAATACAAAGTTCTAAGTTTTAGTCTTATTCAGTGCTTACAGTGCAGTGTAATAAAAAAAAAAATACTATCATATCACAGAGGTTACAGCATACTGGATACAGTATGTAAATTTGAATGGAATTATCAGTTAACGTTCTAAATAGTGTATAAAAACTCAGTTTATTTATTTAAACCTAGTCATATAATTAGATACTGCTCACAATGCATGCCATTTTATAGATTACAACAAACATGCTTAACACATGTTACTAAAATGTATAGTTTAAAGAAGAAATGAAAACTGTTGAAGCCTTATTAACTTGTAGAATTAGATTACTGCCAAGCAATATATACTTGGTAAATGAAACAACATCAATAAGAGTATAGAAGACATAAGGATGTGGAGAAGGATGTGCAGAACTAAGAGAAATAAAATAATCATTACCTGCAAGCTCTTAGAGGTATCCTTGAGTCAATAAAATAAGAAAATAGGTTATTTCCAAAGATGAATCTGGAGATAATTTAGTTAAACAAGTTGAATTCATTTATTGAAGATATGATGGATTAAAAAAAACAAATGGCACCCAAAAAATAAACAGACAGAAAGACCATAAAAAGACCAAAAATATGATCCCCAAATATTTACGTTGACAAACTTTATCTAAGATATCTAATTCATTAAACTCCATCTTATATTATATGAATGCAGTGGAATTGAATTCTCATTTGTAAGAATTGAAGAACATTCAAGAACGAGTAAATCAATTACCTGTACCCATCTGTCACTCAGACCAAAATTTCTAGCCTTTGAAAGCAATGTAGGAAAAAGCTCCACTTCCAGAATTCTAAGAGATGGCATTGGTCTCTTTACACCATTGATGAGAAGAAGTGGACCTGGTGACTGCCGGACAATTTTCTCAAGAACTTGACAAATTGCATAGATGGGTATGCCTCTAACAAATTGATGATCTTCCAAAGAGTTACAACCATATTTCAGCTGCACCATGGATAATGAAATGTTGTTCTCACAAACATGTAAAAAAGAAAGTATTTACAGTTATCCAAGTTGTGAATACCTGAGTAGAAAAGCTTGCCCATAGTGCTTGAACCATTCCATGTTCATTGGTAAGCACGCCAGAAAAGGTACTACCAAAATCTGAAGCCAAAAGAGTCAGCAAATAGAAGTACACGTTTTATAAAAGGCTTTCAGAGATATGACAATTGCAATGAAAGTACCAGTATCAAGCTCAATAACTTCCATATTAGTTGCTCGATACCGTGGGTAGTCAGCTGAACCAATATTTAGAGCAGCACATGGATTGGTAACGATAGATTTCCTCGATGTTGCTTGTAGACTTCTACTTAATCCCACAAGATATACAGAATCTCCTCTCTGTAAAGCAGGCTCTGTAAACAGAAATCATCAAAAAGATAAGCTATATATGAAAAGGGTGATACAACCTCTATAAAACTATTAAGTGGAATTGCTTATTTCCTCGTCTAATTTGTAGAGTAAGCAAATACCAGCCTAACGACTATTAAGTGGAAACATCCTTAGTGCCTTAATTCCTAAATGGCTCACTCTTCAATGCTCCAAAGTAAACTTGTATGGATTTCACTCACTACGTTTCTGAGTTACATCTAAAGGACACAATGACTGAAGACTTAGTCACTTGGCATGAAATATAGGCCAACAAATTTTGTGGTTTCCCTTTTTTTCTAAAAAAATGCTATGTTACACTCCACAGTGATGTTCAAAGCTAGACTTCAGCAGATTGAGAAGGAACCAAAATATAGATTAGCTGGGTCAAAATGCTATTTGATAAATAACCCTTATGTTGCAGCTATTTGTATATGTAACCACCATCATTCTCATTACTGATCACCAAATCATAATCCATCAGCCTAGGTGTTTCTCCAGTACAAACCTATTAATAAACAGTAACCATGTCAAAGTACAATGCTGAGTTTATCAACTATAAGACGAATTCTTTTGGCATATCAATTCTCAAGCACAAAAGTTAAGAAGTTAGAAAAAAAATATGGGCTAGTAAAACATTACTGTTGAATTTGAAAAATACATATACATATTAGGGTAATCTCCTAGATATATTAGCGCTAATCTCCTAGGTAGTCTCTTTTCTATATGTATATTATCTCATTATCATCTTATATATACATCAGTATGTATTTGGATATTTGTAAATAGATTTCAATCTATTTTGAAAGTAGGTACCTAAGCCTCCCTCTCAAACAGTTCAAAAAACATTATAAAGACCTAGCTTGTTACAAATACAAGGTTTAAAATCTTGTTGCATGTTGCAATTTCATACCATGCCTGAGTTTTGATACATGAAATTAGTGATGAATTGGAATGGAGGAAGTAGATGAAGAAGAAAAAGAGAAGACTATGAAGCTAAGTACAGGTGGGTAAAGTATAGAGGATCATTCCATGCCACAATTTTGGTCCCCGGTTAGAATGGTAAATTTGACATCATTTTATGATGACACTCAAAACACTTTAGCATGCATTTAACTATGTGGTCATAAATTTAGATTGATTTTATTCCTATAATACCCTTTTACTTAGTTTATTTATTTATAAAACAATAGCTAGCAATTAGATAGTCGAATTAAAAATTTTCATACTACATCATACAAATGGCCAATACATTTTTACATGTGCTAAAGCATATTGAGATGAATTTAGATGGCTTCTACACATTTAATCTTAACTTTTCTATTTTTAATAAAACTATACTAACTAGTAATTGAATTAAAAATAAATTATAATTTTCAATAGGCCCAACAAATTGAGAGCTATCTTTTCTCTGTTTACTCCAAGGTGTGGATTGAAGAAGGAAAGAAATTCAAGGTGGAAAAAAATTCCTAGGGAAAAGTAAAGGAAAAGAAGGGAAAGATGAAGGAAATGAGAGGTAACCTCGCGACTGCAAGCTGGCCGTGGCACTAGCGAGGCCGGATGGCATGAGCGAGGCCGGACGTGACTACTTACAACCAACAGTTAGAAAGGAGAACAAACTAGAGACTGATATTGTTAAATTGACAGAACAACACGCCCAATAAAGTTCAATAAAAGAGATTTATGTTGTCTATCACAGCTAGAAAAATATGGCATTATATCATTGATAAAACCAATTTATGTGTTAACCATGTGATCTAGACCAATAATCTACCAAAGGCTTATCTACTGAATTGAGTGGGATGTGAGCAAAGTGAGTGAAAGATGACCACAGACAAATGCGTGTAAAGACTCAAGTTTACCATATTGATGAGCACATAGCAAGCTCTAAACACAAACTATTAGATAAAATTGGTTGAATCTAAGTTTTAATTTGTTGATTATGAATGATTTCTGTGTTGCTATTTAGTCTGAATTTGTATAATTTCTTCATTCATCCAAATCCTGCCAATCTTTAATGAGCAGGCATCACTTACCTGGTTTTTACACCCTTTAATCAATACACTTACAATAAACAAACTGCTGTTCCAGACTTACTTCATAGTAATGCAACCAAGACTATAAATTACCTTGATTTATTCATACGATAAAGAGACAGTCAACTCCCATAATATTCTCATCAAGAACGAGAAATAGAATGTCACATAACATTAATTTTTTAATCTGATTTTATGCCAATAATAAACATAGGTTGTGCAAGAGAATATTACATAATATTTTTACAAGAACAAGATATGCCCTCAAAATAAACTAACCAGGAAGAAGTTCAGCTGCACGAACACTGGAAGCACCAACCCCCAGAGCAGAAGGATCATAAGCAACAAGAGCATAATTGTGAACAGGGTGCAAGAAAACAACCTAAGGAAATTCTGTAAGTGCAATTGCAGCATCAGCAAACTGACCTACATTTCAAATAATCAATGATACCCTTACCTCTCCGGGAATTTCCATAGGATATGCAGCGAATGACAGCATTACATCAGAGACAGATACAGCAACTGTATTCTTGTCAACAGCGGCTAAACCCATGGTTTCTGAATGATGTACAATAACTCCTGTCCCCAAAAAATGTTGAGAATGAACACCATCAATCATACATGATTGTGGTACATGAACCTGCAAGTGTTGATATAATTGAACAAATTTGCAAGAATAAGTACATTGTATAAATACAAACCAATAACTATAATGCAGCTTACATGTAACTAATAGCAATTTCAAATCATGGTAACAATGGATCCACAGATTAAGAGAAAAGCCGTTTAAAAGAATAATCAATATTTTAATGAAAGAGTGATAATGTTAAATCTAAAAAAAGTAACTCAAATAAATTAAATAAAATAGATTGGAAGCCTCTTGGAGTATAAAAAATGAGACAAGAGGGTTATATCACCATAAATTGCTACTTCTCTTTTTTTTTTATCAAGCATCCATAAAAGTAGAGAAATAAAAGGCAAATACTTTTCTAAAATTATCTGATGCAAAAAGCTAAAATTGCAAACCATAATACTAATAAAGCTAGACAGAATATCTCAATACTAACACAGTTTTATAAGCTTATCTGCAACAACTTAAGTATATCAAGATACATCTTAGTTAAATATTCAAGACTTGTTCTCACCTATATTCATATTGACTAGTAAAGCTGCACCAATTTATAGTGTTGATATCCAGTTGAAACAGCAGCAAAAAGTAACTTATCACATCAGTCATTTCAGCAACAATTTGCTCACTATTTTTTATCAAAATATTTGCACTTCATTTCTAGCCCCAACACACCGGTATACTAGCTGTTTGTAACCGAATATTTAGAAAACAGCTGCCTGTCTTCACATGTTCCCTAGTGTTATTAGCCAATTAATATATACTTCTAGCAAAAATGTATAACCACTATAGTTATTCAAGCCCGTTACATAACCACTATAGTTATCCAACTCATGAGAAACTGCAAGGAAACTAAAGCAAACTCAATGACTTTTGCATTTTCCATTGAAAATATAGTGTGAAATAAAGACAAACTGTACAGTCTTTAAGTTATATATTTTAAGCAGCATATGTCAGTCTTCTATTATCAAATTATATTTTTTCCATGAAAGACTGGCAAATGCTGCTCTAAGCATCCATAACATTTGAAGCATGATGCCTTTATAGGATAAACCAACAATAGTGAAGCATCACTGTTAAAAGGGAGCAATAGAATAGATAAATAAGCAAAACTAAGAACCAAATATCAACAATAGCTGCTGCATAAGAATTTTTCAAAAGTAAATGCTCAATCAGATGGCCATACTACTGTAATTTTCATAAACCCACTGAAATTAGAAAGCTCTTCCCTACCTCAAACATTACGAGAGTGGGCTCTATCACTTGTTCTGCAATTGATGCATTTGTTCGAACTGCTACCTGATGATGCAAAACCTCGGTATTTTCCAAGTTGGGTTGATGCTCCAAGTTTGGATCTTTAATATCATCCAAAGATCCATCGGAGAATACTCTTCCTTCTACTATTGAATCTTCCTCTATTCGTTGCCTCTTTTTGTCACGAAAGGAACCATCCCCAGAAATTGAATCATCAACAATGTTCTCATCATCAGTCTGCGCTCTGTTACACCTATCCTCCCAGTTCTCATTGTTGTTCTGATGATCAGCTTCCAATCGTCTCTCGCCAATAACTGGTGTTTCCATAGGGGCTGTGCTTATTCTACCCCAGTCAATAGTTGAAGAAGATATGGTAGAGTCAGCTGGTACAGCTGGTCTAGCCACCCATAGCCCTATGCTATCGTCACAGACATATAGTTGTGGAGGGGCATACCATTCATGACGATCAATTGTAATCAAAACTGACTGCAGGCAAAATTTGACAAACCCAGTATAAAAAGATTGAACAGATGAGTAAAACAAAGAAAGATTAATGGTAATGTTGGGTTTACAGAAAACAATCAAGCAAGATTAACAATAATGTTGGGTTTATGGAAAACGATTGCACAGAGTGAAAAAAAACATGTTATCCTGTCAAACATGTAATGAAAAGGCAACATAACACTAGTCTCCATTGTCATTGGTAAATTCTTGATGTTATAAGTAAAAATAAATACATAAATAAAACTAATTAAAAGGATTGTTGCTTGAGAGAACTGTGACTATGTATTTAAAACCAGAATAGTTTTGGCTTGAGGTAATCCAAGTGTTAATGGCACACATGAAAATCCAAAGAAGTGAAATAACTATCTGGCAAAGTGGACAAGAAGACAAACAACACCTTGTTACGGTGGCGGTCCACATGGCTCACATATTCTAAAGGCACCCGTGCACCCCTGCATAATTTTGATAAAACTGATACGAAATCATCTATTTTTGATGTCTCTTCCCCAGCAAGCTTCTTGATAATTGCATGGCGTGGGACACCAGCTCGAGAGAGGATATACCTGCAGTATGTAGTTTAACTACTTGGACTTTTTATTACCAACTACAAAGCATGATGCATCAGAATTTCAGTTTCTAAGGAAACAAGAAACAGAATACAATCAAATCTGCAAGTAAAGAGCATTCAGAGTACTACTGCTATGATACCATATAGCAATTTAGAGAAAAACACAGTATTGAGCCACATGAGAAACCAATGCCACTATAATGAATTCATGACCATTGCATGAAACTTGAAACTGCACGAACCACTTAAATCTGGGGAAATAATTAATATTACAATACAAAAAACAACATATACACATAAATGAGCTAGTTAAGAAGTTCCACTTGGCCCTAGACCAATTGTGTTGATTGTTGAAGCTTTTGATTTACATCTCATTTTCAACCAACCATCGATCACAAGTGTTTTTTTCCAGTAGAAACATGATTCGACAATTAAAATATGTTGATATTGTTGACAGTAGATTTGATATATTCCAACCACCAAGGTTTAATATATTGAACCATGTCGACACAAGCCAAAACATATCGTTCCACTAGTCAACTGACACATGAAACCCATCAATATATACAAATACATCTATGGTTTCTAACATGAGGCTTTAGCGAGCACTGTCTTTTTCCATGAGGCTTCCCTGAGAGCTACGTAGTTTTCGATATTTCCTCTAGGGTTCCCGTGTCTTCGTCTTCTTCCACAAGGTTTTGATGAGAAGGAAGGTGTTGCAGCCCCTTGGCAAACTTAGCATCTTTTTCCGTCACGCAATGAGCGCAACAGGCGCACCATGAACCATTCATGAGAGTTGTGCAGTTCTGAGAGTCTTCTTTTACGACGCAGAGTTTTATTACTTTGGCTCCATCTCATGCGATGGTTTTCCTCTAACTCCTTCAGGTAAGTAGTTACAGCCTTTTCCTCCACTACTTCTCAAATTCTTTGAAGATTTCTCCTTCTTCTTCTTAATTCCTTTTTTCCAAATGTATTCCTCCTAACTGATGCCTCCAACATTGTGCCAGCATGTCAACACAATATCAAAGTAGTATGGTTCTAGCCATGGACCAATACCCCAAATCAGAACAATACTCTAATCCTTGACATCATCAACAAGAAAAACAAGCCTGAGTCGAAACTATAAACTGATCGTGAACCTTAGTCTCACTCTGAAACCATGTCATTTCAAACACTTAGTTTGTACCATGGTTTTATAAAAGTATTGGAAGTAGCAAAAACCAAGGTTTAAAATCTTAAGTTATGCCGAAGTTTCGATTTTTGATTGGAACAACATTGTTTTAGTATCGTGCCGATGTTTTGATATATGATGCCGGTAATAGATTGGAGTTAAAGAATGAAAGAGATGAAACATAAAAAGGAGATATTGTCTGTGCCGAACATGATTTTAAATCTTATACCATGTCAGGCGAAACGGTCAAAATATATCATTTCGATAAAGTATCGAAGCTCGATACCGCTTGACATAGATAATGTTTCCTTCTTTTGCTTCATCTCCTTCCTCCTACAACCTTCAATCTGTCACCAACACCATATATCAGAGCATCGACACAATACTGGAATAGTATCTTTCAGGTCAAAGATCATAACTGTAGCACAGGTCAAGATTTTGAATCTTGGTGCCGAGTGGTATCGAGTTTCGGTAATTTACCGGAATGATACGTTTCGACTGCTTCGACCAGCATGGTACGAGATTTCAAGCCATGATAAAAACTACACTAGTTGCAATGTCTTTTTTTTCAAGATATAAAAAGACAAATGATGACAAAAACAGTTACTAAAAATAAACATTAATTACACTGGAAAGCCAAAATGGATTTTTAATTCCTTTACTATATATCAGCAATCCAACATACATCCAAATCTAAAATGCTAATCGTAAAATTATGTCAGAGAGAAATTTGCTGATCATGTTAAGAATATTGATTCATTGTCAAACAGTGCAAAAATCAAATGCATTATAAGCATACTGCATTCACAATACTATTTTCTTTGAGGTTGTGTGATTGATGTATGACTCCATTATCCAAGAAAGTGATGCTGATCATACAATGAAGTAAATTTCACCAACATTAAAATGAAATGTGTGCAATATTAAGAGCATTATTCCACAATAGAAAAAAACAATTGCAGATAATGAATCGATGTGTGCTAAATGTATGATAATAATTAACAAAGAAAGTAATTTTACATGAAAATTTGAACTTATTTCTTGAGAGAAAGGCTTACCCTGTATCTGCAACATAGACAAGTCCGCATTTGAAACGAAAATTTCGAGCCTGTTAAAGATAGAGTTTATATCATATTTTATGCACACCTCCAACCAAGTACTACTTGATATTTATTACAAATAAAAGAGAATATGAAGGGAGCAATACCTGCTGATACGAGAGAGGATGGATAACAGCACCACTCACTTCAAGAAAGTAATTTGGTGTTATGGAATGCAAATCTTGAACCTGAAGCATTAAAATCTTAGTTGGTACTTGTCAAAGCATAAAAATGTAATAAATATTGGAATTATAAGCAAGGTTTAAAATATCGAGCCGTGCCGAGGTTTCGGTCCCGGACCGGAATGAAACAATTTCGGTACCATATCATACCGTGCCGATATAGTTTTGATATTTTTAAAATATAAAATATATTAATTAAAATAAAAAAAAATTTAATCTAAATATTTAAAAATAAAAAATAAAATATTTTTTAAAAATAATAAGATAATTTTATAGGTTTTAATAAAGTCTATTTAAATTATCCCCAACTATAACTAGGAATTGATTATTAAAATCTCATTAAACCCTAAGTTAAAAAAATAAAATAAAAATCGCAATCGGCCACGCACGCAGCCGAGGGCGCGCACGGCCCGCATGCAGAGGTGTCTCCCAACTAGAACTCCTGTGCCGGTACCGGTCCATCCACAGAACGAAATTTTTCGTCAGTATCGCGCGATACAATTCGAAATTTCAATCCATGATTATAAGTGATCTCATATTGATCAAGGTAGCATTTAACATGATAGCAACAGATTATCATATGGATTAATTGAAAATAAAAATTCAAGAAAGAGAATATAAAGATCACAATGCATTCTCAGATCAGGGATTGAACCTGCAACCTACTGGGCTGTATCAGTATGGTGGACACTTTTAAAAAAAAACTTTACCTTCAATTTCATGGTTAAGGGGGCTCCACCTCTTTCGATCTGCAAATCTATGTCGCCATTCACGTTGTCATCAAGTAATGTTTCCAATGTCAGAAATTGAGTAATCACCTGCACTTAATTGTAAATCATAAAGATACAATTAAGTAATTGTCAACAATTAGAATGAACTTGTTTTACAGTGGGTTCATTTTTAAGAAGTGATCCAAGAACAAAATTCTAAGACTAGGATCAAGTTTATAGAAATTGAGAAAGAGTTGCAACCTCCATATCCAAAAGGTTCTTTCAGTAGCAATCAAGCAAATTTTATCTTGAATAAATTCCTTGTCCTTTATCCTCCCCACAAGAGAACCAATTTCTCTTCTCTGAATAATTGAGTCCAACGAGATCTTGTTCACTCTCTACGGTTGGTCTCTAGTTATCCTCACTTATGGTATGGTATCTTATCCTATGTGTGCTCAGAAACACAAGGCTACAGAACCATCTATGGCATACTTGACTGAAAGGGGCCTTGCACTTAAATGTCTAGGTATGTTGGACTAGTTCCATTTCGATTTCCACAGTATCAAAACTCAAAAAGTAACACAGCACCAATTGGCTGAAGTAACAAAAGACTAGAAGTAGATAGTCCAAGAGACATAATGGTTTAGATTTTAGAACCATTATGTGAGGGTCTCATATGCCAAATAACAAGAAATAATTCTAAGTCATGTATGACAGAATTAACAAAATTGATGTCTCAATATTGAAGGCTCAAAGTCAATCTAACTTACCTCCCAATTAACACGAACAAGCACATCACCAGGTTCAAGATGCTTATGAGCAGGACCACCAGGAACCTGCAATAGTTTCAAAACAATAAAAAAACATATAATTATTATTGAACAAAAGTAACACAACTCTTCAACAGGACTAAGAGAAACTAACCACAGATTCAACCACTAACATTCCTGTCTCTCCAGAATGAGAAACAAGCCTCACCATCTAATCATTAGAAAATAAGGTCAAATAAAATACCAAAGTTTTAATAGACACAAAGTTGAGGAAACTCAAAGTCAGAAATTCAGATAACTAACTTTTCATTCAGTACATATGATTCTGTAAGCGGTATGCATTCCAATAATTGCCTACATACCTTCTCAGTCTCATTTTGAAGTCCAAGTCGTCTTGTTTCATCAAATCCCTTGTGAACAAAAGTTACCTATGACAACTCAAAATCAAAGAAAATCCTTCATGGAAACACAAGAGACAATAGCAACTATTTGAGTTGACTAACTACAATTAAATTGATTCTAAACCAGCCTTGCAAACAATAATACCAGGAAAGTTCATCAAATCCAGGCATGTGGTATATATAACACAGTCCTAGCGAACTAACTGTATGATTGATCACATGTTTATGATGGTGCTCAATGTGAAAGGTTAATTATACATTTCATGCAGCTACCTATGAACCAATATCTTTGCATATGCAATTGAAAACTCATGATAATTAGAAATTTGAGCATATAGAAGAATAAACAAGACCCAGTCCATGTCTTACAGGAAAAAATTCCATAATAGATATCTCTATTATTTTTATTTGGAGCAAAACTAATGTGGTTTTAAATATTTCCTATAACCTATTATGTTATTGAATGGAATATTTTGAAATTTTAAACTTATCCACCATTTTTTCCTCTTAAGAATCAGTCATGCCACGTTTGTTCTACAGTAGAATATTTCTAACATGAAAATAATGACATTCTAGGATGGACGTGTATGTAAAAAACACCTGAAGTATAGTCACAGAAGGAAATTTGCTCAAATCCTGCTGTTAGTAGCACACCAAGTTAAGGTAATGATCCCCACAACAATTTAACTTTCATTTGGACATTCAACATGAGAAAAAAAAAAATAATCAAAGCATCAACTTTGATGTAAACTTAAAATGCATACTAGATCAGATGTAGATCTAATTGCAGTAGAAGAAAACCAACATAAAACTTTGAATGAAATATCAATCCTCGCTTTATTCAACTTCACATGTAGTTTCCATGTAGAAATTCACATAAATTATAGCAGCTCAAAAATGTGAACAAACATTAATGGAGAACATCATATTAATATAGTAGATGATAAGAAAAAATCTCATACATTTCCTGAAGATGAAAAATGTGGTGATATGTGTACTCCACATAAGAGATTATATTCTACTGAGGAATAGTGTAATTTCATCATCAAATTATTTACCATGAGAAAATTTCAATGCCCTCAAACAAAACTTCCATAGTTTCATCAACCTCATAGGAAGCATAGAAAAAGGGCCATAGCACATATCCAGGGAAAACAAACCTGAAGTGTACCACGAGGGATTGCAATAGAATCTGGCTTGCTTCCAAATGAACTCCAACTTTTTTGAATTAATGTTAATGCCCTTACAACCTGCAAGCAATTCAAACTGAATAAAACTACAATCACATCAAGTTGAACCATTAATTTCCTAGGAAAAAAAACTTATTCAAAACATTTACAGATGGAGATACAGATAATGACATGGACAAATTGTTAGAGTAACATGAAAGAACATTCATGTAACTAGCAATGGTTGTTTTTTCAGAAAAGAAAGGAGTCACACTGACTGTAAATGCCATAATGGCTTCACTGATTTGGATATATCAAATGTTGTCATGATGCAGTCAAACTATCTCTATCAAATTAGATATTTGATAGAGATAACCGAGTACACTTATTCATAGTTGCATGTAACGAACTGAGTAAACTGAGAAACTAGTCCATTAACTTGATAAAGAACTGTTGGCCAAAAATGTTTAAGCCTATAACTATGCTAAAATTAATAGACTCATCTTGGTCTTATGAACTCACTTGTATTAGCCAATAACTTCCTATGGGACTGAGGCATCACAATCTCCTCCGCTTATAGCCAGATGTCCTCATCAAGGTCCAAAATACTCAGCCACCAGCTTAGAAGGCCTAAAGGTGGAGCACCAACATCTTATAAGGCTTAATAGTGGCTCCACCATCACAAGCAACCCTTTCCACTTAGATCAACACACCAAACGTAAGACTAAGGTTGCTATGATACCATACGTGATCATCTGACTGAACTGAGATAATTGTTCCAACTTCATAGGCTTGAACTATTAACCCAAAATGCTTAAACCAATGTTAATGATAATAGAGTCATCTAGGCCTTATAAACATTTTTTATCAGCCCAAAACTTCCAAAGTGAGACTAAACTGGAATTCTACCATGCAAGCAGATAAAAACATTATTCAGTATTCATTTACAAATACTTAGATTTTTAACATTATTTATATTACAATTTATTTAATAAATTTCATAAAACTTAAAATTAAGGAACTCATATGTGGTCCAACCATTTGTGCTTTATGAAATGACAGTCATATGGCGAATGTTAGTAGGACTTGGGCACGACCGAACAAGTATTGGACAAGGCTGTGGATCCAAGCATTCAACACGCCTATTTCTTTAAAAAATTACATCTTAGCAACTGGGATGTTGGGTGTTCACCATAAGTGTGGCGCCCGTGTGATCCTAAACAAGTATGGTGGGATAGATGAAGAATCTAAGTATGAGAAGAATCCACATGAAATTTTCAAAATATTGCTTGTAACATACAAAATAAAGATGACATTACTATAATACACAAAAAGGCAAGTTGAATAAAGCACAAGAACCAAAGATTCACAAGATGCATCACTAGTCCCATACTCCCAGGTCAAAATATATGGTTATCCTACATGAAACTAAATATCCATATATTCATAACCCTACAAGTTTAACAATATTTGTGTGCAAAATTCCAGTGTGTTAGAGAATGGAGGATATCATGGCAGTATCTAGAATCAATCAACATAGTGGAGAAAAGAACTGACTCTTTCAAGAGGAAGAAAAAAGGCAGAAGCACTAGATGATTTGCTCCCAGCATTTAAGGCAACAGCTCTTCCTTGACAATCTATTACTGGTGAACCACTTGAGCCACCTTTTGTTCCAGAGGCAGCCTACATAATAAAGGAAAGAACTAAAATGTCAAATTCTCTAAATGAAAATTTGAATTGCATGGGCTAAATAATAAGGAAAAAAAGAAAATCCCAAATTTTGTTTTGAATCACTTGACTGTGACTTGCAAGATGAATAAAATAATGAATTCAACAACTGAGTGGACAGTAAACTGCTTTCTCAGGCAATTTAATGCCGCTACAGTGAAACATTTTTCTGAAAGAGATGAATAAACCTATCAGATTCTAACTAGGTTCAATAATTAGTTCATGCAGAAATGAATGCACATGGTACCTCTTAAATATATATAAATCTAGAAGTTGAGCAACCATATATTGACAGCAAACTAACTGATAGTAAGGTAGTCTATAAAACTTTTTACACTTAGAATTCCATCTCCTATAAACTAGAAAACTTGAGATCAATAGGTACAATGAATTATTATCAATTAATCATCATAAATCAAAATGAATAGTCATCTACAAGACGGAATTATGAAGAAAAAGGATGAAAACTTAATATCAGAATTCTACATTAGCTGTTCTCTATTCAATAAGGTCATACCTGCATGTAGAATGTGTTGAAGTCGTTATATCCATCCCTGTATTGAGAATGCAAAAAATAAAAAATAAAAATAAGGCCTTGTTTCCCTTGGAGATATGGCAAATTGAAGGAACAAATATATAAAACATGGAAAGGTGGAAGGGAAGAGAAGGAAAGGTGGAGGGGAAGATGTCAAGTATTCTCCTTGAACAGATGTAAATTAAGAAGATGAACTACTTTTTATAATCAACAAATGTTAATTAGCTTCCCATCGGATATTGAGCTTATGAATTATGAAGGGAAAATGCTTAAATTTATCTTTTCAAATTTTCATCTACCCTCATTTTTTGAGAAAGGAAACAAGAGATCAGGAGGATCTATTCTCCAACCTATCATTTCATGCAGACAGACCCTAGATGAACAAAGACAAGAAAATTAAAAGCTAGGACACCGAGAGTAGTCTACAAGTATGTCCTAGGAATAAGGCACCCAAAAGGAATGTGGCATAAAGTTTCGACATATAACTATATAAGCTGTGGCAAACATTGGTGAGTAACATAGATGTTTGCTTTCACAGTTCATAGTCTGAGAACCAAAAATAATTATTTCACGTAGAGTATCATTTATGTGTTTGGAACTCATTAACAAAATAAAGCTATTATATTGATGTGTAACTAACTCAAAGGCTCAAGGATTGAAGGTACTGATCAAAAAAGGAAATCAACAGTATAGTGGAACGGAATAGTATAGAACTACCAAGAAGATAACTGTTGAAATTAGGCATGGGAATAGATCATATTGGTCAGCCTTCAGGATCATCACTGGAGTGATCATGTGCAACTATTTTTTTATTCTACCAGATGTGCATTAGCTTCACGATTCAAAATGAAGGGAGAACAAGAAAAAAAAATCAACTCAACCTTACTTGGAAGAGAGTATGATAGGATGTGTTTACAACAGTCTTCTTAACTGATAATATAGTCAGAATAAAATCATGGTAGTCAGGGAAAGAAAAATGATATTGCAGATAAAGAAAGGAGAGAGGAGAGGCAAGAAAGCATCATGGCATGAGAGAGAGAGAGAGACCATGTACTTGGAACAGATGTTGAGAAAGCTTTCTCATAGTATGCACATTTCTTCAAAAGAACAAAATTGTATTTTCTAAGTTGTGAGTAATCCAAAAATTGTAATAGGACTTTTAGAAATGAATCAAAAAGACACAACATACTTTTTATAATGAGGAGCATCCCTATCCAGACGAGCAAGAGTTCCAGCCAAAATGGAGACCTGTGATTTTATTGAGCCATGGCATAAGAGACCTTAAAATGGATATTTAGACAAATTAAGTTGGTCTATATAATATATTCAGTTAATTGTTTAAAACTTGAAGTTGTATTCCTCTTTGTTCGATCATGCAAGCATGTGTGAAAATATACATGTTTGTAACTCATGGTTGCAAATACCTTCCAATATATGTGTAATTCAGTCATATCAGTGACATCACAAGATATAAAGATGGGAAATAACAAATGAACATTATTAGAAGCACATTCACATAACATACATTCTCTTCAATATACAGCATAAAAGTTCTGCATATGATAAAAGCATCCTCAATATCACCAACTATTACATCAATTGGCAATGTTGCCACAACCATAGCACACCATGGCAAAAGGAACTGTTGCGTGCATGCTGAAGACATAAAGAGAGGTAATGTCAAAAAAACATAGCAACATGCCATGGCAAAGAGGAATTGAGCATGTCCTCGTGACATTGAATTAAATATTTAAATATAATACTAAAAAAATATGTTCTCCACACCACTAGACATGTATTAGACAGAAAATTTACTGTAAAACCTTAAGAAAAATATTTAGAATTGATTTAGTTCATGAAAGTAATTTATGTGTCTGCATTTAGTCATGCATAGAAAGTGAGGCATGATACAGTTTCAGGTCTTTTGAAGAAGACACAAAGAATGGTGCAACAAACAGACCTTGAGACCATCCAAACCAATTTTATTTGAACATTTTATTTATACATTTGGTAATCTCAATATCTAATATATTAATATTGTTACAATATTAGGAGGAAAATTTCCTTGTAGAATCCCTAGGTAGACCTCCTCTAACTATATATGATATTATTCAGGATATGAAAAATAACAAATAGTCATGTTGCCTTTGCACTTAATCTTCCAACCATAGTTTGCTTCTTGCTTTTTCGAAAAAAAGAAAAAGAAAAAATTACCTTCTAAGAGAACACAATAGCATAAATGTAGATCATATATCTCTAAGGGAACCTGCCCAATTTGCACTGAAGATGGCCTCAATCACCAAATAAGCCACTTTTCCCTAGAGCATCTTTCACCTTTTAGGTAACATAGATTCAATTTTCACAAATTGGTTGATTATTGTACCAACAAATGAGAAGTCAAGTCTGTTGACTCAGAGATAGTTTAATTTTCCTACCAACCTTTTATTCCTGGAATCAATTAATAGCTCCCCTTGTCCTATTACTAATTTGACACTAGGATTTGTAAGACTATTTACAGGTTTCCTACTATGCCAACCTCCTTGAGCATCATGTTTAGCATGTAGTTGTGCTATGAAATATAGATACCAACAAGCAAAGGAGCGAGAGCTTCAATTGGGAACCACAACGTGAGGATGTTGCATTGAAGGACGACACACACAGTGAACTTTGTCACCAGGGAGATGATTGCTAAAAACAGATACATGCGAAGAAATGAATGCCAATTAAGAAAGAACAGGTGGCACTAATATCATGTTATGATATTAGGGAAGTGTTCCTCATAAAATCCCTAGCTAACTTCCCTTAATATTATTATGATATAAAAAAATTAGAAGTAGACCTCCTACATCTTAATATTTACAAATGGGCTCAATTAGCCCATAACATATACAATTATTTTGAATATTTTAAACTAAATTATATGCTGTTTTCCAACTTTTAGATTAAGCATGTGCAGCATGCAGCTCAATCTATGTTCATCCAATTAGTAAGCATCTTTTGATGTATTTATAGTTCTATAAGTTTGGGCTTCTATTTAATTATTATAATTTTAAAAAGTTAAACACTTTTGTTTTGTTTTTGTATGTTTTCTCTTTTTGTATCTTTTCCTTTTCTATATAATTAATATTTTTAGCTATTATACATGCCATATATTTATTTTTATTATACTTTATTTAGTTTATATATAATTCCATTACTATATTAGTATATAATATAAACTTGATATGATTTATCATGCCATCCAAACTGAACTAGGCTGAAGGGAGAATTTTCAGGCAACCAAACAGCTCAAGACTTGATTCAAAAATGCTGACAAAAAATGGTGTCTGACAGTTTAGTAAATAATGTTTATTATTAAGCTACTTATCATCGCCTGTGGACTAAGTATTTTTTCCCTAGCAAACACAACAAAAATGGAGACTTTTCTTATCAACTATTCCCAGTAAAATAAAACACAACCTTGAAAAATCTCTAGCTTGCTTACCACACAAACCCAAATAATAAGATATCCAATTTGGTAGATGAGAAAGTAATTCACTGTCACTACATTTACACATACTATAACAAAAAACTTACCTTCTCGCCACTATCATTCCCGACAACTCGTATTTCCAATCCAACACAAGCAGCTTCAGGTGTAAGAGGAATCTCCTCATACTTTAAAAACTTGATTGCTTCAGGGTCAAAACGGAAGAAACCAAAATCATGTATCTATTCAAAGAAAAATGTTTAGAATATTAAGTAATTTCAACAAAAAAAATTCTTGCAAGGAGCAAATCAACAAGCGCGATATGTGGCTTACAAAGAAAAAAAATGGAAACAAAGATGTGTTATGCATGTCTTGAGACATAATGTTAATTTGTCTATATATAGCCCATGTAGCAAAATTTGAATGAAAGAGTGATCAAACTATAGCCATCTTACTGGATATACATCAGCCATCTACTAAGAATCCTAAAATAGAAAGTAATGCAATCTTCTCAGGCATTTAGGTCGTTAGCAGCTTTACATCTCTAAAGATGCTGAACCAACAATAAGAAGCATGACAAAATGTATAATACCACAAAAGCATTTGTATGGGAGTGATTCAATTAACTAACGGTCACAAAAATATCAATCAATTGAGAAGAAAAACTCAAATCATACAAGACCCATATCTTCGAGTTGTTGTGAACTTTGGACACTGGAACTCAGATGCTGACACTTTGAGTATAAAAAAAAATTAAGAAATAGTTGTATTGAACACTTGAAACCACACCTGTGTCAGATAATTGTACACATGTCTGAGTAATATAGTCGCGAACCATTTGTCCAGGTCAACTTTATTGGATATAGAAATACGAGGCTAGTGCAGCATCAATATTTAATACGTTGAGGTAAAGAACAGCAGCATGAACCGACAGCAGAGTAGACAAAACACAGCTATTATAGACATTCAGCTAGTACTTTGTGAAATGCTCCAACTACTTGGGAAAAAGAATTTAGGTGGAAAAAATCTCAAAAGCTCCAATTGTAAGCCATTGTCCAGGTCAATCTTTATTTTCATACAGAAATACTAGGCTAATGCAGCATCAACATGTAATAGATTGAGGTAAAAGATGGGAATGTTAGCTTGGCGAGTTCAAGCTTGTAAAATACCGAAACATTAGGATATTAAAAAGGTTAATTAGCATTAAGGTATAATTGGGTTATTGATTAAGAGTTTTAGGTTATTGGATCCGACACGTTAATGCCGGCTAAAAGGGATCGGGCACTGTAGATCCTGATCGAGAGCTTCTCCGTTTCTCCCGACCGCACGCGACTCAGCCTTTGCTTCTTCGCCTCCGACGTTCGCATCTGAAGGTCGGCCGCCAGTGCCAAGGAGGAAGGGA
>JBBMKF010000021.1:1884437-1894823 GCA_037834155.1 Curcuma caesia | reverse complement strand
GGGCGGTGGGAGGAGGCGGAGAGAGTGAGAGAGAGGATGAGGAAGATGGAGCTGAGGAAGGACCCCGGCCGCAGTTTCGTCAATACAGACAGGAGGAGCTCAAATTCTATGCAAAGAACCAGTTCAATGCAACAATAAGTATTTGGTACGTAAATGCTTCGCTTCAAAAACATCGATCATCCTTCTCCTTGTCCTCGCGTTCGTCTTCGCTGCCCTTGCTGAATTGCTCGCCCTGCGACTCCCCTCTCCGACAGCTCCCTCGAAGCCATTGCATCAGAAAGGTCAGATTTTTCTTCACTTCTTTCCACTTTCGACCTCTTTCTGATGACAATTTCTTCAGTTTTCTCCTTGTGTGCAGGCGATTTGGAATGACATGGCCAGCTGCAGGTTCTTGTGCAGGGCGATGAAGGAATGGTGAGAAAGTTTGATCTGTGGATTCCTTTTGATTTGTTGTTTCTCTGTATATTGTTTTCCAGTTCCTCTGCAATTGAATGAGCTTGATTGGTTAAAAGTGTGACCTTTGAGCTTATCTGTCAGAGCAATTAATTACACTGAATTTAATTGATTCAGATGCTCTGTCACAGCTTGGTCGAGTCGACATGAACAAAATTGTGGTCTCCTTGTTCTCGTAGAATTATCTTTGTCCCATTCCATTTTATATTCATGCGATGCTAAATAAACTATGGCTTCTTCAGTTCTTTGGAAAGAATATGACAGGCATTGAGAAAGTGGTTCTGAACTTGTGAGCCACACTTACACGTAAGGAGGTGAGTGAAGGAGAGGGAAGAATAAATAAGAAGGAAAAATTTAACTCTTGTTTGGGATAGAATGAGTAAGGAGATAAAAGGAGAGAATGATAAGATTTATCATGAATTTGTTATAATTTCTTATAGGTAAGAAAAATAAAAATAAAAATATTTTATTCTAATTTTATTTTTATTTTAAAATATTAATTTTTAAATTAATTCATCTATTTAACTATTTTGTTTTTGTGTAGTTGTTTTTCATACAACGCATGTCATCATCATTCAGTATCTAATCGTTTGCACTCCACGACGTCGGTATCAACTCTCGTCGTAAATCTCTTCGAGGAAAAAATTCAAGAGGATAGAAATAAGTAATTCTAATTTCCTTCTCTTTCCTCCAAGTATGCATTTTCTATTTTAGGACCTTCTATATCTCAACTTCTATATGTAATACTGATAAAAGTTCACAATTTCTCATCCGTTTTATACATGTGTTATCTTTTTTAAGAAATGAAGATGTTTTTATAATTTTATATATTTAATCTTTTTTTTCTTTTTCTCCCAACTAAGGTAGCACATATTACGTTAATGAATCTTTCATTTTTCCCAAATAAAAAGAATATAAATATTTTACTTCTGTTCCGACTAATAATGAACCTTTTTTCACCATTTTCAAATAGAGCATTAGTGAATGGTTAACAATGCTTCGAAGACTTTAGAAAAGTTTGGTGTTAAGGTACAAAAAGTTTGGTGTATCTTAGCTGACGCAAATATACATAAGCAAATTCTACTTCAGTGTCAGACATTCTTTTTAGCATATCTCATTCTTTAAACCAATTCTTCATTTTAAAAAAAAAAATTGTAGGAAGATAGAAGTTTGGAATGCATTTCCAAAACTCTAGAATTGCATTTTGACACCATTATGAGTTGATGTGTATTATTCTCTGTAAAGGTGCTGAATTAGTTTAGTGTATACCTGATGATAACAATGTTTGACATTGGTTGCAAACTGAAGAAGATCACTTTCAGGATTTCCAGAACATCATCCACCACTTGTTGAAGCATCTGATTCCCCCAAACACTACTTCATTTGGCCATGCAGAACAATCCCTTTTCTTTTAACTCTATCTGATTAATTAGAACCTCAGAATAAATTCTCCACTTTTCCAGAAATTGTATAGGAATTATATTTGCACTATAAGAGAAGTAGCTACACATCTTCAGGGACTGATTTCTCCACCAGAATAAATTCTAAGTATGATCTGTGAGCCAAAAGCACCATGAACAGTTGCATGGGGAGGACTACTTACACTCAGAGGCTTGTTGCAATCACACTGCTACTTCTTGCTATGCTATCGCCATTATACATCGACCGGAGAACGCCGATCGAGCTAGATGACGACTACCGCAGCAGCGCAGGAGGGTACCTGCCGGTCTGGCTTCCGTTGGTGCTCATAATTCTGGTCTTTGTCATCAACCTTACTTGCTTCGTGGATAAGAAGATCATGAGGTTTGATCCATACTGGATACATAGGTTCGGAGGGTCTTCCTGTGGAATTGTGATGCTTCTTTTGGTTCTGGGGTTTGTGTTGAAATGTAAGGCATCTCTAAGGGGCGAGGTTTGATGTCGTTTGAATTACCGCGATATTATCGGTCTTGTTTCAAGCAGAGGCTTTCTGTGACTATGCCACTTCTCTGTTTTCTTTCTTTGGCTTCTTTGCAACCTTATAAAATTCCATTACTAGGCAAATAATCTTTGTGGGAGATTTGGGCTTTACTTAGTTTCTCTTCTATATATTCCACAATGGTTATAAAGAGAGAGATCTAAGTTTTGATCTAGGAGTTGTTTTCCTCTTAGCTTGGATGTGATACTTGTATTTACAAGATTGTAAATATCATTCTTGCTCGATCGATATAGAATTTTTCCGATCGAGAAAGTATCGCAATAGAGCAACATGAGGTCTAGAGTTAGCATTGCTTACCAGCTTTTCATTGAACTTCTAACCATTCATATTACGGCGCAAACTAAGGCCCTCCATTGAACTTTAGGGTGGGTGAATCCACCTCCATATTGAAATATGAAATTATGGAGTATTCTCGACCAGTTCATCTTCTAACCGATAACCTAGTCTAAACTGTTAACCCTGCTAGTCGACTCAAAATAGTCGGGTTGACTCACACCACAAAACTCAAGTTGACCTTTCCATCTCACTCTTTACTGCAAAACATCCATGCAAACACTTAATTGGAGCAGACCTATCTGTTCACCCGATTAATCTTAGAAGTAAATGATCTTCTCTCTTCTCTTCTGATCCACCTATTGACCAAATTCAAAGGGCAGTTTAGACACATTTAGGAGTCGATTTCTAAAGATATCAATCCCATTTGAGATGTTGATCCTCTTATTGTTCCTCTAAATATTTTACTACTACTGCATCACACCGCGGGAGGTTCGATGTAGTAACTTCGAATGACCGGAGAAGTACCCAAGTGGTAGGGAATTTGCCGGTGATGGCAGATGTTTGCCCAAGTGTGTACTGCAGCATGCCCTCCCAATTAGGGGCACAGGACGATGCCTGTATACACTACCACATGGAGACTGATGGCAGATAGCCAAAGGCCAAATGTCTATGGAGCTGTTCTTTTGTCCTGTCCTAAAACATGGAGCAGCAAGGAAAGCATGTGAGCAAAGAGTTCAATGGCAAAAGGCAAATTCTTCCACTTCATTTACTTCTACAGTATGGAGTATCATTTTCATTAGGATCATGTTACTCAAACACTTAGATTAACCAAATGGTTGATAGCTCCAGAGTTGGGCGAGATAACAACAGATTATAATGGTGTCGTGTGTGTGCGTGCGCGCGCGCATTTTAACCTACAAACATAACAGCAAGGGTTGGATTGATAAAATCTCATATGAGTGGTCTTAGGGACTTCAAAAGTGGTAGTCATTGTTTAGCATACAAGAGCAAAGGCGTAAAAAATGGGTGCGATAATGCTAATTCAAGCAAAATCTTCGAGGAAAAACTTAAATGACAAACTAATCTCCTGAATATAAACTCAGTTGGATGTGCTAATGGGAATGAGCCATATCAAGTAAATTAATCAGGGCATACACGAGCAAGTCATGACAAGAGCCAACAACCTAATCTTCTACAGAAGCATGCCATTCCAAACAAGATTGCATCAAAGATCTGAAAGCTCCAACACTGTGGTATCCTACCTTAATTCCTCAATGGACTTCAATTTTCTTCTCTCCCTAGCTACCTTTCAAATAGCATAGGAACCCCTTTCTTTTCCAGTCGAGAGTTCACTAAATTAAGATTCCAGCTTCAAGAATTGGAGGAAATGGGAAGGAAATCGTGTTCTTCGAGTGAGGAGCTCAATAGAGGAGCATGGACTCCTCAAGAAGACAAGGTGCTTGTTTCTTACATATCAACTCATGGGGTGGGCAAATGGAGTTCTCTCCCCAAAATGGCAGGTTTCTTTCCAATTTAACTTTGATCTGTTCAACTAAAAATCTGTTAATGCTTGTTCTAAGTCTGAATGACTAAAAAGTTGGAAGGTTGTATTAAGTCATCCAACATTAGAATTACCAATATGTATGAATTTGGTATGCTTGAGAAAGTGTTGGATTTGAGGGACGCACGCAGGATTGAAGCGTTGCGGAAAGAGTTGCCGACTTCGATGGCTCAACTATCTACGACCAGATATCAAGAGAGGAAACATCTCCAACGATGAGGAGGAGTTGATTATTAGACTCCAAAAGCTCCTCGGAAATAGGTGATTACATATTAATCATTGTAGTTTCTTTAGGTGTTCAGATTGATTCTTTTCAAACCTGACTTTGATCTGTTAGAACAGGTTCGAAGGGATTCATTTAGCTGTAGTTTTGTGTCAAGATATGCCTATTCTATTTCTACATTTTCCTCGAGGATATGAAATTCTTGAACTTCTTAATGGTTGATGTCCTTAGAAGCATGGAATCCAATGTTAATCATAAAATGATTTTCATGCAAGTTTTGTTGTTCTGTAAAATCTGAGTTTGATCTATAGTTCCCCAATTGAGACCATAGATGGTCTCTAATTGCAGGGCGATTGCCGGGGCGAACGGACAATGAGATCAAGAACTATTGGAACACAACCTTAGTAAAAAAGCTGCGAGACAAGTCATCTCAGTTTGAGAAACCATACTCCACAGTTTCAACCCAAACCAAGTCAAACTCTAGCTGTGAAGTAACTGAACTACCACCGACAGAGACCACCATCGTGACTCTGCCGACAAATACCCGATCAAACATGATCCAGACCACCTGTGATCAGGATGCTCTAATGCTTCCATTGCTGGCCCCAGAAGAGTACTCTAGGTCTGCCATGGACATGGTTACAGAAACATGGCCTTCCGATTTAGGTGCTTGGAAAGAGACAAACTTCGATGGCATTCCGATTGCAAAGTTTGGATTTGAATCAAAAGGAGCTGATGGCATCAGAAATTATCAGGATCTTAATGATTTAATGGCTAGTGATGGAGCAACGATTGGCAACTGGGTGGAAGATGATGGTCTGCAACCAAGCAACACATTGACATCCAGCTTTTGGTTCCTGTCCTAGACAAAGAAACTCCTAAGCAGTTCTGTGTGAGACTCCTCTATACAGCCGCAAAATTTAATCATGATCATTATGCTCGAAAGCTCTCGAACTGTCAAAATATAATTTTGACCAATCCTACGACTGCATACAAGGGCTTTCACATACAACTCTGCAAATTTACTTCCAGGTACCCTTGTTCTGTGCAAATTTGTCTTCTAATTTGTATCAGTATGTTTGGAATGTCCAAGATCACTTGAGGAACATAATTAAGAAGAACAAAGAAAAAGAGTTTCAGTCATGGTAAACGATATTGTGTTCTATTTAAAGACGAAAGCTCGTTGTGAAGGATAACATAGTTTGCTAAAAGTCAGGCAAAATGAGCAAAATAAGAAGCCTTTAGCACACGGTTGAGGGATTCTCTAATGAGTCCTCCAGAAGAATAACATAATTGAGCGCCTACAAGAGGAATAAGTGTGACACAAAGTTGAAATTGTTGGAGATTCCTACAATTTGGTCACCTCAAAACTATTTAAATAGTTACTCTGTGAAATAGAACAATTTAAAATTCCCCCAAGAGAAAGAGAATTTTATTGACAAAAAATCATAGAGGGAAAAAAAAGAGTTGCAGATGATTCATGAAATTGATTGAGAGCCTTACAACTAAATATCCAAGTAAGCTTCAAACCGATCCTAGGAGTTTTCTCAAGTATCCCTATAATGAACACAGCTAGTAAATGAAATAAATTTTAAATGCAACAGATAGTGCATAAGAAGCGTGCAAGCTACCAGGTAAGATCAAAAAGCTTCTGCTTAGTATGAGCATACCTGGCAATAAGTAGTGACTTCCTTGGAATAAGTTTTATGTACCACATCTGAAATAATTGAAACAAACACGATTTGATAATGTAATGAGTTAAAGAATCTTAGCATGTAAAATTTTATCCTATTTAACTTTCACATTTTAAATTATTTTAAATTTTAAACAGCCAATTAAGTTAAACCGAATCAACTCATGACCTTTGGGGTTCTAGCAAGGTCTAACTAAAATTTGGTTGAGTCTATCACGTTGGTGCGGAGGTTATGATCATGTGAGTCCAAACTGAACTCGATTTGGCCCTGTAATGAGTAAATTAAAGTTGAACTAATGAATACTTGGATTAGGTTAGTTTGGTTGTGTTAAATGGGGAAGTTACTTTTTAGGAGCATATTAACCTTCTTCCCATGTGGCTCATACCTATGCCGTCCGTGTACCACATTACTCTATAGCCTCAGCCCCAACCTCTTCTTTCCCATCGCTACCGAAACCTGACCACCCCTCACGATGTGTATTGGAGTTGATCATTGATTTATAGCTAATCTTATGAAATAATTTTTAAAAATGAACTAGAGTAGTATTTCCCAAGTTATTCTCTAACCGCCATTCTTATTATTTCTTACTCCATTCCAACGGAATCACAAAATCCTGCAATAGTACTAAGTTTTTGCATTATTCGCTCTCCAAAATTGTCATATTTTAAACAAGCAGCGAAGGTTTAGTGAATCGAACTAGTCAAACAGATTGATCAAGTTGGGTGGGATGAACAAACTAAACAAACCTCGGTCAGGTATGCTGAGTAAAATGAGTAGATTAAGCGGAGGAATGATTCAGATGGAGGTGAACCTAATGGAACAGGTTGTTTGAGCAGTACATGTTCAGGCAGTTCAAAGGACTAGGTCGGACGAACAAATAGGATAAGACAAAGACCAAGTGGATAAGGCAAGCCAAATAGGCCAAAAAGCCAATGTTTATTAATTGTAGGAATGCTTTATTGTCATGTAGATTTATTCCTCATCTACTAACAAAATTCCTATAAAATGATCCATATATTTTATTCTATAAACTAAACTAAGAAATACATATCCTGTTCAATTTTCAATTGCAAAGAAAACAATGAATTGTAGCAAAGAAGATGAAGTTTTGAGCGAACCTTTGTAGAAATACATACCTTGTTCAATTTTCAAGGAAAAATGGCTTTATTCCCTAACAATTTCCTCCCATGAAAGCATAATTCCAAGTACATCTGCCACAAGTACAAATTTTGCAAAGCAAACTACTATTTTGAGGGGATTTGCAAAGAAAACAATGAATTATAACAAAGAAGACGAAGTTTTGAATGAACCTTTGTAGAAATACATATTCTGTTCAATTTTCTAAGAATAATGACTTTATTAACAATTTCATTTCATGAAAGCATAATTCTAAGAACACATACCACAAGTACACAATTCTGCAAAGAAAACTATTTCTTTGAGGGCATTTGGAAAGAAAACAACGAATTGTAGCAAAGAAGATAAAGTTTTGAATTAACCTTTGCAGAACAATTTTCTAGGAATGATGATTTTATTCCCTAACATTTTCTTTCCAGGAAAGCATAATTCTAAGTACAACGCCCACAAAAACACAATTCTGCAAAGCAAACTATTTCTTCGAGGGAATTTGCTAAGAAAAACAATGGATTGTAACAAAAGAAGATGAAGTTTTGAATGAACCTTTGTAGAGTGCAGTCGAAGAAGAAACATCAAAGATCATCAGTAGAAGGTGGCGGCACCACGAAATCAAGCACAATGGAGCTCTCCAGGAGCGGCTTAACCTTCTCCTCCACCGAATCCAGCATATTTTTCTCTCTCGCATCCATCGCATCAAGCTCCTCCAGACTGGGGAAGACTGCCAGGAGCCCCACGCCGTACCCCTTGGCCCTGACCGGCGAGAAGTTTTCCCCAAAACTCACCTGCGTGCCGACCGTCGGCGCCGATGCCAATGCCGCCGCCTTGGCTTTCGCGAGCATCTCCTTGAGCTCCGACTCGGCACCCTCCTTCGGCTTCGCGAGGGTCAGTCGCATGGCCGACCCGGGCGGAGGCGCCATCGGGCCATCGAGATCAGCGACCCAATCGACGGCCAAGATGTCTTCGAGGATCGGGCGGCCGAGCTCCTCGACGACGGCTACGTGAGCGGGGTGAGCGGAGTAGGCTGCCAGGTCATCTTCGGACCGGTAGCGTCCGTGGAGCAAGTGGGTGAACCCGGCGGCGGCGGATCGGTGGCTGAGGACGGGACCGGCGGTAAGGTGGGCGACGACGTCGAGAGATATCAAGGAGCGGACACCGGACATAACGGCGTCGATCTTGAATTGGTCGGCGAAGTCGCGAAATTTGAAGAGGACGACGTGCTCGACGGCGGTAGATCTGGCGGCGGAGGAGAAAGATTGCGCGGCGGAAGGGTAGCGATGGAGCGAGGAAGGGAAGAGGGAGGACCTGAGGGATGAGAAAGAGCTGTGAAAGAAGCGGAAGGTTTTCCCACACGCCATGGCTTGCAACTGCTTTGACAACGGCGGCGGCCGAAGTTGGCCGTCAAGCCCGTGCCTGCCTCTTCATTCGACCCGATTTTTTTTATAAAAAATATTTATATTTTAATTATTATTTTAAAGCTATTAAAATATTTGGGACAACGCCTCCCTCTCTCTCTCTCTCTTTCCTGCTTGAGCGGCTTCATCGTCTCCTTCCTCTCGCCGCCGCCGCCCTCTGCATTCCCGAGGTATGCCTCAGGACAAACCAATTTCCGATGCGTTTTGATCATCGAATATGTATCTTACCGAGCTTTGTCGCGGACTATGATGAACTTGGCCTCGGAAATCGATCCGATTTGGTTCCGTAGTTGAATTTCTCCTCCGTCCATCCTCCGGTGGCTGTTTTCTTTCGATTTTCCTTCCCCGATTGCTCGTTCGTCTTGATTGTTTCAACGAGCGATCTGTGAAAGGAGGCTTCGAGCAAGCCACGGAGAGAGGAGCATCTCTTTTGTCCGCCATCTAATCTCGCTCGCGTTGCGCTTCTGAAATGGAGCCGCCAATCTGTGTCTCTCGTGCCCTAGAAACCCTAACAGCTTTTCCGCTTTCTTCTCATTCCTCAGCAGAAATTCTTACTCGATCCAATCTGGTCACCTTTTCATTCGATTAAATTGTTTCGTTTTCTGCAGGGCATTTGGCGGCGACAAAGAAAAGGGGACGATGGAGAGGGATACCTTGTCTGTCATCGGCAACACAAGCCAAGTCGAGGGCAAAGTATTAGGGGGCTTCCAAAAGAGCTTCTTGCAGGTGCAGAGCATCCTGGACCAGAACAGGCTCCTGATCAACGAGATCAACCAGAACCACAGCTCCAAAACCCCCGACGACCTCAGACGCAACGTCGGCCTGATTCGAGAGCTCAACGACAAGATACGCCGCTCCGTCGATCTCTATGTTGATCTATCCGTCTCCATGGACGCAGACTCTGAAGGGAAGCGCGGCCACAAGAGGAACTGCAGAGTTATATAAAGAGTAATTCAATTAGAAAGAGAGAGACAGTAGAGAGTGAGTTTGGAGATGATAGACCACCTTCAGCAAAAAGATAAAATCTATTATTGATCACGATGAAAAAAAGGCATTGTCCCAATTTGATCGATATTCAATTTTTATTCACTTCAACAATTCTATTCTCTTATAATTAACTCAATTATGTTGTTCCGAAAACAAGAGATCACACAGCGACATTAACAGCTGATTATTTACTTTTTCAGTTGTGATCATGCCATCCGGATCGATGGATCGTTCTTGATTTGCCTGTGTTCCAGAATGTCTGATTCTTGCAACAAGCAATCCTTGCTGAAATTATTGTTTGAGTGAGCAAAATGAAGATCACTAAGAGCACATTTAAGCTGGTAAGTTTGGACAAAAAGAATAGACATTGATCACAGAATGCGTGAAAGAACAGACAGATTTAGCATTGACACACTGTATGAAATAGTTTCTTCCACCATCCTTAGGAAGCTAATCAGGTACTCACTCTCCATGCCACTTCCTCAACTTAGGCCCGACTTAAAAAAACACACACAATTTGATTGTTTCAAATCATATATGCACATGTAAACCTATGAATCTAAGAAAATTTGACAGAAAGTTGTTCTATGACTAAATATAAAAAGGAACAATCCTGCAATAGATATCAGATTCTTGAACAACATAACTTTTTCTACAATAGATAT